>JAGSMR010000008.1:12375000-12632500 GCA_029286605.1 Sericinus montela | reverse complement strand
ATTGCAATGTCAGTATCTTAATATTGAAGTAAACATTATAAGTACATCTTCGCCAATTGATAAAAAATACAACGCAAAATATGACCTTCAAATAGATACCTACCAGTGCTCTTTTTACAATCGATAGCCGAAGCTCTCGACTGCGGTTGAGACAATCTGTTTAGTGATTTTTTGTCCATTCTGGATTCCTCCAACATCCACAAAAGTATCTGAGCGGGATACTCCGCAAGGAGAAGACAATTTTACGTTCAGGGCCGACATTTTAGAAAGCCATGTTTATAATACCAAACAAGAAGAAAAACAATTTTATCCAATTACGCAATTTACCTCGCGGTAAATATATAAGTGCAATACTTCCAACACAAAAAAAGGGAGTAAAACGTACTCCCTTTCGGCGATGCCGACAAAACTTTGGTGAAAAACAGAATTTTCTTATCTGCCTCCGCCACCAATATGGCGACTAGTGAAAATTGGTAGGGTTGCCACTTTAGAAAGTACTTTTTGAAATTCCCAAATTAGGCTCAAATAAAATCTGATAAAATATGTAACCGATGGTATGTCTGGCATTCTATAAATACAAAAAAGTTATATATTAAGCACAATATAAAAATGATTAATGCATACCGCCTATAATCCCATAACTATCCCTAAAACTATAGTAAAATGGTTAAGTAGTCAGAAAACGATTGCGGAAGGGGATAGTCATTTTAACTACAATGAGAGCCATTAAAAAAAATTCTGTACGTGTTTGTTTCTTTATGACATTTATTTTTTTTAGACTTCAGACATTATTGAAATTTAGACGCAAGTGAAACTTCTGTAGAGTCCTAATAGGTTTTTGAAGTGAAACTTCTGTAGGATTCTATTAATTTGGTACATATATACAGATAATATGGCGGCAATATTTTGTATTTTGTTTGAGTATTAGTAAATTTGTTATAAAATTAATCTTTCGTCTCCTAACTGGTAGATAAATACAAGTATGATTATACCTATTACATATAGATGCAATATATAACAGACAGTATTTCATTGTTTCTTTGTAACTGGCAGGAAGTTAAACGCTGTTGCCAAATACATCAAACTTCATGGGAATTAAATAATCAAATGAAATAAAACATTTTGGAGGGAAAACACGTTTACGTTCACTGACACGTTACGTACATTAAGTGAAAATTTTATTTCTCTAATAAGTGAAATGCACGAAATGGAAAAAGCTACTTTACCTGTTGAAAGTGCCTGCGAACCTGTTGAAAACGCTCGACAAATATTGGTATCGTAAAAGAGTTTTTATTTATTTTATAATTCTGTAAAACACAACAAATTGATGATGATGATTATTCGGCTCTAAAATTACCAAATTATACATTTTAAATGAAAATCATTTAAGATTGACGACCCTCGTGGACGAAAGAAAAAACATCCACAGGATGCTGTTGGCCCGGAGACCTTTACAGCTTCATCTATTTAGACTAGCGAGATCTGTCCTCACAAGTTACAAATAAAGTAACAGCGATGGCTGCTGCTACGCATTGTTGCGTATCCCCTATAAATGAAAAAGAAAGTTACGACGTGGGGGAGCGGCCATACGATCCGAGGGCCCTAGTTACTTGGAGAAAATCCTCCTCTCGGATCGCCTTGTGATGTTGGGGTGAAATTAACGGCGTACAATAAAAAATCTTTTACGAATCGTGAAATATCGACGACAGCGAGGCTATGTAAGCCGTTAGTAGACGAGTGGAGTGCAAACTGGTTTTCAAACTCTATGGTCTCGGGTTTAATTCCCGGACGGGTCAATGTAGAGAAACACTTTTTATACATTTTCTCGGGTCTGGGTGTTGGTGATACCTTCTTTGTTTCTCATTCCATAACTCCATGGTTTATGTTACTTCGGAATCAGTCCAATGTACGTGATGTCGCTATCTATGTATGTATTGATTTGTTTAGTTTTATGTTGTGTAATGCTGGCGGCCGTGTGGACGGGGATGAAATGCTTCTACAACAACGCCAGTTTATATGCAAAACCTACTTATTGACAGGTTTTAGAAAGAAATATTTTATAGAAGGGGTTATCTAAACTATTACAAAATTTTAAATATGTCGTTGACTCAAAAATCTTCAATGTATACATACATTGCAGATTTTTGAAAAAAATAACCGAAACCACATCCTGTGTCTGAGTTCAAAACAATAATTGTTAGAATTCTTGTCCATTTGTTCAAGGTTTATGTTTAAACTGCTTTTCATCTTGTTTCCATTGTTCAATGTATTATTTTCCGACTTTATAACAATGCAAAAGTTGAAGATGCAAGAGTAATTGAAACCGGTTCGGTAATTCTAAAGATACAGCCTGATGTTTCTTTAGTACCATTCATCATGCAACAGAAAGGTCAAGTAAAATGGACGAATAATGTGAATAATCGCAAATTGAACAGATTTCGCAGCGGTTTCCAATATACAAAATCTTAACATTCCGATTCTATCCGTACTTAAAAACTACTACATATTTTATCCCCCAATGTCAGTACATAGATGATTAGCCGCCCCGGCTTCGCACGAGTAGCAGAGCACAAATACTATTTTCAATTGTAGTATCTATCTTATCTTATATATAATAATGTCTTACTAGGTTTAGGTCTCTTTGTTCGAGGTTCCGAATTTGATGCTGATATCATACTATAATGTCATATTTTTCAAATTATAAATACAGGTTGAATTCTCTTTTGATACGAGACGTCATAGAGTGTGGAAAGGTGAAGAAGTTTTATTCGCTGGTATATTATAAAAATTTATTAAAAAAAATAGACTTGGCTTCCAATGTTTGAAATATTATCATCTAGATTGCAAAATTGCCGTTAATTTCACGTCGAAAAGATTATGCATGCATGTGGCGACAAATCAATTTTAATTTTCTAGCATCTATGGTCATACTTAAAAACGTATTAGAATCTCTGTTTGTTGTTTGTGAGGAGTTATTAAGAGCTAGAGAAACCAAAACAAAAATGTTTGCCTTATTATATTGAAACGCCACCCACAAGCCCTAAAAACAAGAAATTGTTGAAGTATCGGAGGGAGAGACATTAGCCATTTTTATGTTATTTCTTAAGAAAAATGTATATCTCATCAGATAATATTATAATAAATTAAACTTTAGACATTTTATTAAGAATCAGTTTCAGTACTCTTTATTAGATGAACACTATGGCGTATACCCACACTCGCGAGGGCAATGGCATATGCAAGGCAGATATGCGCTCACCAACTAAAACAAATAATACGTGAAGTGCTCTTTATCTACAAACTGTAAACAAATAAACATTTTTTTAGGGTAATGACTCCCGTTTGTCTCCACGTAAGAAAAATCAGAACTTACTTTTTTCTGAGTCTACGAAGAAGTGCGACTCGCAGAACAGGTATATTGTCTATACATCCTAAAATAAGGTTAATTGAATTTAGCTATAGTTAACTTTCCTTAGCTCTTTCAGTCCGCAAATTCAATAGAGCTTATTTGGTATAACCTCTGTTACGTTGTCCCAACTAAGCTCTGCTGAAATACGAAGTGACCGAAAGTTTTTTCGCATTAAGTTCATTTTGAGGTACAAAGGTGTGGCCAAATCTCGCGAATGCGCCATTCGCGAGCTGCACGCTTGGAGTTAATGGAATAACTTGGCGCAACTCACGCAAGGCTCGCACAGTGCGCGCGCGACGCTCGCGTGCAGCTTGCGCGAAAGCTGTGCGTTCGCTTCCATAATAGACAGTCTTAGCTGTAAATTTTCAAACAATTTTCGTCTGTAAACTAAGCTAGTGGGCGGGCGGAAAAAGTACGCAAGGCGCGAAAGGTGCACGCGCAAGGCTTCACATGCAGTTCGAGCGCGACACGTATTTGGCTAACGAGCGGCACGCGGGCGGCGCTGGAACGGCACTTGAACTTAAAATGCACACGCTATCTCGCTAAAACGGACTAGGACAGCGTTATTAGAACAGCGATTTTAGAATGTCCCTTCTATGCCCTGAAGTGAATTGCAAAAATTCGTAGTAGTTAGTTGTAGTATTATACGTAAAATAAAACTTACGTTGTTTAATTCAGTGTAAACAAAGAAATACTTAGCCAACCTCTCGGTCTGTCACACCGTGAGCGTCTGCATTGGCTTCAGAAGCGCAGGACAGAAGGACTTTGGGTACAATGTGACGCATGCAATCGATGGAGATACCTGCCGCAAGTTATTGACCGCTATGAACTACCTCAAAAATGGTATTGTAAAATGAATCCAGGTAAGTGTTAACTTGAGCTTAATTTGAGGCATATCAGCTTGTTTTTTGCAAAACAGAGCAGGTCGTTACTCCTCCAATCTTGCGGTCGGTCTACTGCTATTAATAAATAAATAAATATCTTCACGCAATTCCCAATACAGGGGTAGACAGAGGTCTAGTCTAGACGATTAAGACTCTTCGACCCACCTTCCACCGAAGATATTTTCGGGACAACGTGACAGGTGGTGAGCCCGTCGCCCCCTTCATGTCCAAGCCAACAATATTCGTACATAAGTTTTCGAAAACCCCATTGGTACGTGCCAGCCACCTGGGGATCGAACTCGGGTCTCTCGACTCGAAATTCCGACCACCCAACCACTCGGCTATCGTGACTTATGATTACTACAGCTATTGATTATTTAAAATGCTCAAACTAAAATGGTCGTGGTGGTATCGGATTAAGACTATGCCATTCATTCACACAATCTCAAAATAACCAAGAACAAAATTTTTAAAGACCGGCGACGGACAGCAGCGTCAAAGGTGTCCAGTACTTCAATCGCAAATTGATTGCCAAGCATTACGATTATGAGAAAACTGTACACGGCAGTAGCCGATATCCAGCTGTGGACTTTAACACGCCGTTAGATATGTATAATATTGCTAAGGTGTAACAGAGAAAACGGTCTTTAATCTTAAAAAAATTAGAGAACTAAAAGATGTCGGTAGCAGATTCAATCTGCTTAAGATTTAAGGATTCATTAATTTGGGTTAAATTCATTACATAATATTTAGGAATAAGATATCAACCGATATATGTAAAATGCCGAAATTATCATTATAAAATTATGATGATAATAGTTTTTATCAAAACCACCAGTTTTTATAAAAATCTTGTCCTATTCTAGATTCGAACTTAGCAGATTGCTCTGCGCCCGAAGAGTCCATACAACTGCATGATGAAGAAGATCTTATACACAGTAGATTTACAGCTGGTTCTATAGTTTGGGCTCGATTACCTGGCTGGCCTTGGTGGCCCGCCATGGTTGATGACTGCCCAGACACTGAACAGTTTTACTGGCTCGACGGATTCTCGGATATACCAGTATGGGCATTTTATATGTCACATCTAACTTGACATTATCACAGTGTCACGTGGTCATTGTTAGCTGTACTAACGACTTTTACTAGTTAATTTATTTTCTTTCATTGGTTAATTAACTCTAAAATAAATGTCAGCATAAAAAATCGCATTAAAACGGCGTTAGGGCTGCTCCTCAGCAATCCTAACACATCCTACTAATATTATAAACGAGAAAGGATTTGAATGTTTTTTTTGTTACACATATCGTATGTAGGATAAACACATAGACGGCTTTTATTATTTTGCGCTATGGATATTGATTTGTAGAATTGAGAGGAATTTAATAAAATGCGCATATCTCGGACGAAAAGTAGTAAAAAATAATTGAAATATTACCTTTTTTTTAACCATAATTTAGATAGATGTATTATATGATTAATTATTTTTTATACTTACAGACCCATTATAATGTGGTGTTTTTCGATAAATGCGATGTCACGCGAGCCTGGGTTTCTACAGAGAAAATTAAATCTTACGCTACGAATAAAAAGATTGCAGACCGTGTCTTACAAATTAAAAAATACAGAAAGCGTCTGATATTAGCTACTAAACAAGCCGATGAAGCAGTTAAGTTACCAGTTGCGTCACGTCTGGCCAAATATAGTTTTATAGTTAGATACAAAGGCAATATTTTAAGTCCAACTCATATTACCAAAGCTGATATAGAAAAACACAGGAACCGTCTCAAACGTCAGTTTAATATTGAATTTCCAACAAGCAGTTCTGATTCTGAAAATGATTTATCGACTGAAGGAGATAAACAGACCGTAAAAAATAAAAACTTTATATCTGGAACACCGAAAATTAACAAAGTCAAACAAATAAAACCGAAAAAAATCTTCAAGAAAAATAAAGTTAAAAGTAATGCAAAAATTGTGAGCGATGGTACTGTCCATGAAGCGCAAAACAATGTAGACGAAAAGATAAATGAATCGAATTCTTTAATGTTAAATGTGGATAGTGCACAGGCGACTGCATTAGTAAACAGCGGCCCACTTGATAATGGTAATATATTTTTAATAAAAACTCTTGTTATAACTGCATAATGAACGATTGGGTTCCCCTAGGCGAGTTCCATCCTTGTCATGGCGGTGGGGCTTAGTAACCGTGGCTTAGAAAGTTCAGATCCGCCTTAGAGTGCTCTGAGAAAATGCGGCGATAGCGAAACACCATGGTGTTTTAGTCGGGCGAGCCTATCATCAACAGTCTTGCCCCCGCTACGGCGCGTTTACGGAAGATATTTCTCCACGTATAAAAAAAAGATTGGGTTCTATCTCTGATACCAGCATCAGCAAAGTTGTTTACTAGAAACAATTTTACGTGCTGATTTTATCACCCGCTTAGCAGTACTGTTGCCGTTTGGTATTGGCTTTAGAAATTACGAGCCTCTGTTTTACCGTGGGTGCTAAGTGGCGACTTGAAATTAGGAGTTAACTATTTCAAAAGTTATAGAGATCGGCGATAGGTAGAAGCAGCATCTAAACATCTAAGGTGTGAGGTGTCTCTTCATAGTATTGAATAAATATCCGAATATTTGGAGCTGTGAAGGGAAATAATTAAATAAAATTATTTACTTTCGTTGATATGCTTAGTTAGCTAATTCTACTGCATTATGGGAGACATAATCTAGTTTGAAACGTTTTATTAATTTTACTTGAGGAATTCTCGATTGAAAATTAATTTCCAGTAGGAGCAGAAAAGTAGTATCAGATTATAAACAATCATCGTATCCTTTCGTCACTTGCACAAGTTTTCCTGGTTATTATTAATATAGTGACTTGTGGTTATCCTCGCGAAGCATTTTATATAATATATAATATGTATTAGGTTGTTGAGTGTAAATATTTTATGAGTGAGAGTGGAGACTGAGGGAGGATTTCATGTTAAATTTCATGAGTTCATTTAATTTTCAATTTTAATTATTCCAGATACATCAAGCACTTATGTTCCTGATTCATTGATTTCGAATACAGAAGCGGAATCCCAATTTCAGTTTCAACACGCTCAAGCCGCTTCTCCCGGAAGCGGTGATTTCGAATTTTAAGTTTTTTTTCAAATATTAATATTTTTTTCCGTTGGTCACTTTATTGATACTCGGAGACAATATGATTTGTAAAGTCGTTAATTTTAAAATAAACTAAGAATAATTTTGGCAATTATTTCTTTTCAATGTTTACATTCATCAAATTGAAGTCAGGATTGCCGAGTTGGGTGGTAGGTATTCAAGGGTCAAAGGGACCGAAGATATATTTAGGACAACGTGACAGGCGGTGAACCGTCTTTATGCCCAAGCCAACGATATAGTTTTTACATAAGTTTTTTTTTGAAAACCCATTGGTACGAGCCTGCCACCTGGGGATCGAACTTGAGTGTCTTGACTCGAAATTCCGACCACCCAACCACTTGGGTATCGTGACTTGAAAATCTGAGACACAAATGGGATTCAAAATAATTTATTTATTATAAATTAATTATTTTGTATCCCATTTGTGCCTCAGATTTTAGGTTAATACAATGATAGTGAACAGTGGCGACGTAGCGTGGCACTTATAAGTGACCACCGCTGTGGTAGTGCTGATTAAAATTATTTATTCTTTTTTCAATCACATTCTTGTAACAATTATATAACTTTTTCAGAGCGTTATAAAATCTCAAATGTATATTTATATATATCCATATCTATACTTCGGGAATAACGTTACATTGTTTTGTGGAATATACCCCAAAAACTTAATACCAAAGTCTACAACTAGTGCGTATTATCAAGAACTAAGAGAGAGAGAGAATAGAGCATTCCTGTGGCCCTGCGGCGTAGGTGGAACCGAGGGCTTTTAGTCGGTTCAAGCCCGACATTACCCGCCCTTGCCTCTGCGAGGGCCTGCCCGGATGGGCCGTTGGGAAATACCTAACGTATACCTCGGTAAACGTTAGGTATTTCCCCAGGTATAAAAAAAGCAAAAGGTCTATCCCTCTCCCACCGCCTTCTGTTAATGTGTTGGACCATTGTACAACATTGATCTGGCTTCTGAACAAATATTTTAAAATATTATCTAAATCCTCCGTCATGTCAACAAAACAGGCATTGGTCTCCTCCAAACTCCTAGTCCCAAAACTCAATTTAGGAAATTAAATATGACTACACTGAATAATAAGCACATATAAGACTAACCATATAAGAATAATTATAACCATAGAACCATACAAGATGATATCCATGATTGGAGTACAAATGTTAATACTCGTACATAAATATTTATCATTCACATATTCGTGAAGATCTCCGTGAACGAGTGACGTACACACCGGTTTTCAAGGTGTCACTAGCTCTGAGGTCACGGGTTCGATACTCGGTTGGGTCATGTAATAAAAATGCTTAAGCTGCTTATTTAGGGGTCAGCGTATTATGTAGGTGATGTGGCCCCTACGTATGTATGTATTTATTTATTTATGATGTATTTGCTCCTGGCGGGCTACTCGACCCTGCTAACCTACAAATAGCGTTCATACTTTTGTACGTATATGGGTCATACCTACGAAGAAGAGCTAACACAATATGTATAAAATGTGCCACAAACATCAGAATTAATATTTCTTCTAAGAAATTGTCTAAATGCGTAGCATGTCCTATACATTACAGTCATCCCATATATTATTAATTTTTACTAAAAAAAAGAATGCCGAATAACATTACTAGTATTCCTGTTAACCACTACAATTAAGCTGCAATGCTTGTGCCTGGAGTTGGTTTACATCAATAGTCCAATGGCGGAGCCCGAACCTGCGACGGCATGTTTCGTAGTCCGCACCCTAAACCATTAGGCTATTGCCGCTCAAATATTATACAAACAAGATGTTAATATGTGTTAGGAAAACACGATATCTTTAAAAACAGGATCGATTTTTCAAAAATATATCTCCATGCTTTTACGTTTTCTGCGTTTACGCACTTTTCTTCTGTTTCGTCTGTGCAGATTGAAAGAGAAAATATAGCCATAACCTGTGGTGCGGCATACACTTACATAAATGTAAATATATATGTGTGGGTGAGTTTATATATATAACCTATCACGTAGGGATTATATAGTACTAAGAATCCTTCTTAGTATTATCTATGAGCCGTGCCATAGAGAACGGGTTTTCTTTACCACACGGCGTTGGAAAATTAAAAACTAATTATATAAAATAACAAATAACTTTGATCTTACGCAATTAAATCCTACGGCTTTAATAGTTACAGTTTCAGCTGTGGCTAATTATCCATAATGGCGACTATTTCTTTTGCCAAAAGTTTGGTTAACCCAGGTGCGTATAGCATATTTATGTTCCCTCATATTTTCCAATACTTTCTACACGTTATAATAAATTATTACGTAACATTTAAGTTAAATGCATTCTATCCGACATTGATAGGACAATAAATACTTCGCTCATCCTCCCGTTATTATTCGCAGTTTTCAGGGATAGTATAACGATGTGCTGACCGACCTGACAATCCTGACGGCCCTACGCCTTCAGTATCAGATTTTATTATTTGCTGTGCTTTTATTTTTATTTATATTAACTTTTATTTTATTTAATTTTATGGGTCATTTAGATCAGTAAATTTTGATAGCTTTGTTCTCTTTTTGTATAAAAATTTAGAATTCTATTCAATTACTGATTAAGATCAGGCCGTTTCCCGATAAATTCAACAAATTGTTCATACTTTACCAATAATCCAAATCCCAAATCATATTTATCCAGTGACATGCAATTCTTGATCATCAAACATATGTTGTGATTATAAATTAAACATATATAATACAGTTGCATAATACAATTATTGTAATAAATATACTACAGTTATACAAGAACTGTGGTTTTAATACTTGAACTCTGGTCTGTGTTAGATGTTATCACTACAACGTTTAGCGGACCAATGTCAAACCCAATCCTCATCGCTTTTGAAGCACACAGTACTTACTGTAAGGCTTACTGACTTTTCAATAATTCCCAAAAACCCAATAATTATGCTGCTATAAAAATAGCATTATTTATCAAACAAAAACATTATTGGCGCATAATTAATTTTTAATCTGAATGTTTATTATTTCGAATTTACTTGAAACACAGCAAAATTTGTTTGTTATGAATAAATTTTAATGATGAAACATTTTTTATAACAGATGTTCTTCATGGTAAGTTTTGAACATAAAATTTACAATAAGGGGAATTAAGTCTGTATCATGTATCCAGTTTATAATGATAAAATGTTAAAAGACTGTTGGATTTTGGACCAAGAACAAACAATAAGATACAAAGCAGAGATCAGTGCACTCTGTATCCAATCAACTTTCTGCTATATAGTGGCCATCCAACACTGCATTTTCCTGTATGAATTCCATTCAAAAATTCCATTCAAGAATTTTTCTAGAGAGATGATAGCTCTATGGCTATGGTAGCTGCCCTGGTTCTCATGTTTTCATTACAGATTCTATCACTCGAAGAAACTCTGAGCTTGGTCCTCTCCATAGTCCATTGAGAAATGTTAATCTTTCTCATGTGGCATGGTGGCATAATATGCAATAGAATAGCAACATAATATTTTAATAACATAATCCTTGTCATATATTATCAAAAATATATTTTGTGATAATTTTTCTCCTCTTTAATTACTACTATTAAATTTACAGCTTTAAAGTTAGTTCTCAAACACAACCAATGTTCACATCTGATTAATGCTACTGGTTTACCTGCCTTAACACCACTCAGCTTAGTGCTCCGAAGAAATTATGCTGAGAAGCAAGTTTTTGAGAGAACAAAACCACATTGTAATGTTGGTACAATTGGCCATGTTGATCATGGAAAAACTACCTTAACTGCTGCCATTACTAAAGGTAATATATAAAAAATATGTAGAAAAATAACCTACATGCTCAAAAAGTATTTTCATTAATCTTTATTAAATCATATTTAGAGTTTAGGGGGTCATTGTAGAAGCGTGCTCGACGCGACCCCTGCCAGCCCTTTTCAGGGCTGCAATTCTACACAGCTGCGCAACCCCCATGCCAACGTGGGTTAGGGCATCCCCCCAAGGCGACGCACACCAGTTCGTCCCCGTTGGTGTGGAATGCAGCGAGCAAAGCGGAGATGGGGACCGCCACCCGTCACGCACAGCCCGACACGGCGGAAGGTGGAGGACGGAGTGCAGAGTTGGCACGTGGAATGTTAGAGGAGGCATGAGAGATAAGACGAATGAGTTGATTGAAATAATGAAAGAAAGAGAATTAGATGTCGTGTGTTTGTCGGAGACCAAGCGGAAGGGCAGCGGTACTGAAGAGCTCCCTAGCGGGGCATAAGCTCTATGGTCCGGAGTCCCGGAGAGCGAGAGCGCCTGCCAGGGAGTGGGGGTGCTGCTGTCGTCTCGGTTGGTCGATGTTATAACTGAATATAAGGTTGTGAACTCGAGACTTCTCTGGGTTCGCTTTAAATTGGGACTGACGAAGTTATTCCTTTTGGCTGTTTATGCGCCGGTAGCTTCGTCGTCCAGAGCTGAGCTGGAGGAGTTTTGGGAGAATGTAAGAGAAGTTCTAGACTTGGTTAGAGGAAACGAAAGAATTGTTGTATGTGGTGATTTGAATGGATGGGTTGGTACCGCTCGGCCAGGGTACGAGTCGGTAATTGGAATGTTTGGTGATAAAAGGGTTAACGATGCTGGCAAGCTTATACTGGCTGTATGCAAGGAAAAGGGTCTTCTTGTGACAAACACTATGTTTAGTCACAAGAAAATCCATATATATATTAGAACAAGAGAGAATGAGAGAAGTATGATCGATTTATTCCTGGTGGATGACCAACTGCGAAAACAGGTGATGGATACGCGAGTGTTCCGGGGTGCTGACCTGGGAACGGATCACTATCTAGTGATTACTAGATTTAGGAGTCTGTTCGCGGGTTGGCGCCACCGACGGCGATACCAGAACCACAGTCGGTCGGTCGCATCCGAAGCTGGAAGCTTCAGGAAGCGGACACTAGGGATAAATATCAAGCAGGGGTAGCCGAAAAGCTGGACAGCATCGATGTCTGGAAAGAATATGTGGAAGAAATATAGCAGAGCCTTAGAGATGGAATGGTTAGTGCAGCGGAAGACGTGTGTGGAACTGTGAAAAGGTAGTAAAGGGGTGATGCATGGTGGAATGACGAAGTGAAAGAAGCTGTAAATGAGAAAAAGAAAGCATGGTTAGACTACTTGGCCTCTAGTAATGATAAGGATATGAGAGAGAAGAGGAAAGAAAGATATAAGCTCCAGAAAGTTCACACGAAAGCATTGATTGAGGAAGTGCGTGAAAGGAGTAGAATGGAAGCGGACGAAAGGTTATCGCACAACTTCAAGGAGAACTCCAAACTCTTCTGGAAAGAGGTTGGAAGGACCCGGAGTGGTGCGACAGCCTTAAGAATGAATAAAATGCTTTCGGGAACCAATGACGTCCTCTCAGAAAAATCGGACGTCATGCAGCGATGGAGCGAATTTTATAGAGAGATGTATGCGTGTGATGATCTTAGTGAGGTATCCGGGGGTGACGCCGTCACTGGTACGCCAGACTCGGACCTCGATGATACTGAGGTCATCAGTATGAAAGAGATTGAATGTGCGATTAGAAGTTTGAAATGTGGTAAGGCTGCGGGACTAGACAGAGTTACTGCTGAAATGGTCAAGTATGGTGGGCCACGCGTCTGGGACAGCTTTCATCTGCTGTGCTATTTGTGTTCGCGAACGGGGGCTGCTCCGGATGATTGGCAATCCGCGGTCATTGTGCCTTTATATAAAGGTAAAGGTTCACATTATGACTGCGGGTGCAATCGGGCGATCAGCTTGACCAGTTTAGCAAGTAAAGTTTCTCGAACGTTTTGACACGTAGGATGCAAGATAAATCGGAGAGATTTCTATGGGAGGCACAATGCGGATTTAGACCTGGAAGAGGATGCACGGATCAAATGTTTTCTCTCCGCATGATCACGGAGAAACTTCTGGCTGCTAACCAGAGGATTTTTTGTGCTTTTGTGGATCTAGAGAAAGCATTTGATAAGGTTGTAAGGAAAAAAATGTGGGAACTGTTGCCGGGGTATGGTGTGGATGGTCGATTGCTAAGGGCAGTGCAGTCACTTTACTGTGACTGCAAAGCCTGTGTGCGGGTAGGGCATGACCTGTCACCCATGTTTAGCGTCCAAACGGGCGTAAAACAGCGATGTGTCATGTCTTCCTGGCTGTTCATACTGTATCTCGACAGCTGTTTACAGAAGCTGAAAGATAGCTGTTTGGGTGTGAAATTGGGTGACAAAAAAGTAAATTGTCTGCTATATGCTGATGATGCAATGCTTATTACACCATCAGAGGCAGAACTGCAGGCATTAATCACGTGTATGAAAGAAGAATGTGAAATTAATGGTCTCCGTTTGAATGCTAATAAAACTAAGGTTCTGGTATTTGAAAGGGACGAAGAAAGAACGAAGTGCGAAATTTGGGTAAATCAGGAATGTCTAGAACAGGTGAATGAAATTGTATACTTGGGGAGTGCGTTTAGCCGGGATGGAAGATGTGATTTAGATGTGGACAGGCGTGTCGCTGCCGGGAACAAAGTCAATGGTGCCCTGACTGCGTTAATCAAAAGGCAAGGCGTTGTGAAAAGTGCACGCCTTGCAATACATAACGCAGTGTTGGTACCGACTTTGTTATATGGCAGCGAAACCTGGGTATGCCAGAAGAAGCATAAAAGCAGGTTGAATGCAGTGGAGATGCGATCTCTTCGTAAAATGTGCGGCCTTACCATGGCCGACCGAAAGCGAAACGAAGAGATTCGCAATATGGCAGGTTTGAAAGATGACCTTGTCTCAAAATGGATAAGGGCGTGCTTCGATGGTTTGGGCACGTTGAGCGAATGAGTGAAGACCGAATGGTGAAGAAAATAAATAGCGCGAAAGTTAATATTAAAGGTGTCGAGGTAGACCGAGACTAACTTTCGAAGACCATGTGAGCAAATTTCTCGAAGAGGGAGGGTCAAGAGTACTCGGATACCTAGAAGTGCATGTATGAAGAAGATGATGAATCTGAAATAAGCGAAAGAAGTATGTAGGGATCGTGACACTTGGCGATCTGTTCTCTCTGGCTACCCCGTCAGGGATTGTGCGTGAAAAAAATAATAAAATAATATTTAGTCATGGATATTTTTAAAAAAATAGTAATATCACTTAATTGTAATTAATGTATATACAGTAATAACTTATGGTAGACATTGAGTTGAGTTGGTCGAGTTGTGTACACATCTATTATTTCCAGACTTTCGGATCTAGTTTTTTTTTTTATAAAAAGTGCTATAGTAACAGTGTATCAAATATTCATTGGATTTACTAATTTTTATTTTCAGTATTATCTGATCTAAATTTGGCTCAAAAGAAGGGCTACACAGACATAGACAATGCCCCAGAGGAGAAAGCTCGAGGTATAACCATTAATGTAGCTCATGTTGAGTACCAAACTGACCAAAGACATTATGGCCATACAGACTGTCCGGGGCATGCTGATTATATCAAGGTATGAGAGCATACTTCATATACCTAAACAATGTGAATATTTGGATAATTATTCAAAATTTAATTTAATATTTGTGATAAAAAAATTTCAGAATATGATCACAGGAACAGCACAAATGGATGGTGCTATTCTTGTTGTAGCAGCTACTGATGGTGTTATGCCACAAACTCGGGAACATTTGTTACTTGCCAAACAGATTGGGATCCAACATGTTGTGGTTTTCATTAATAAGGTTGATGCTGCTGATGAGGAAATGGTGGAACTTGTGGAGATGGAAATTCGAGAACTAATGACTGAAATGGGATATGATGGTGATAAGACACCTGTTATTAAAGGTAAAATTTATGAACAATTTTTTTTTTTCACCATACCTTAGTAAATTACAAATTTTAATAGAGTAAATTCTACTTTTATGTAATTTAATCACATAAAAGTAGAATTTCATAAATATGGAATAGATTATGATCAGTTTTCAAAATTTTTAATGAAATACTAGGGGTTATCCATAAGTAAGTATAATGAAAATAAAACACAGTAATTAAAGTTAAAATAATAATTTATTTTTCTACAGTCTCCTAACAAATCAATACATTTAGTTCATCTTTTTTCTAAACCCAGAATTCCCTTTGAAAAAATTCTTTGTCTTGACGCTCCCAAAACGATTCAACAGCGGCCATTACTTCGCTATCGTCTTCAAATTTATTACCTCGGAGGCGTTCCTTGAGCCGATGAAAGAGGTAGAAATCACTAGTAGCCAGATCTGGCGAATAGGGAGGGTGTTTGAGCAGTTCGAATCCCGTCTCTTGAATGGCAGCCATCGCAACTGCGGCTTTGTGAGCCAGTGCGTGGTCTTTTGAAACAGCACTCCAGCTCGCAGTTTGCCGCGTCTTTTTTCCTTAATGGCCTCCCGTAATTTTATTTGGTCTGCGTAGTAAGAGCCCGTAATAGTGGCTCCCTTTTCTAAATATTCTACCATAATTATGCCTTGAGTGTCCCAAAAACAGATGCCATACCTTTCCCGCCGAACTTGAAATTTTGAATTTCTTTGGCGTCGGTGAGGAGGCTCGCTTGCAAGTCATCGATTCTTTGTTTCGTTTCAGGATCAAAATGGTGGATCCAGGTCTTGTCCATAGTCACAAAAAAGTTTCTTGATCTGCTTGGAATTTTTCGAGATTGACCCTCGAAACGTCAACTTGATTTTTCTTTTACTCGTCGGTTAAGACTCTGGGTACCCAACGCGCAGAGAACTTTTTCATATGCAACTCTTTCGCAAGGATTCTTTGAACGCTGCCATATGAGATCCCTGTGACCTCAGCTACATTCCTGATGGTCACTCTTCGATTTGCAAAAACAACATCTTCGGCTTTCTTCACGTTGTCTTCAGTGAGGGACGTGGATGAGCGTCCTTCGCGATGTTCATCTTCAGTAGATGTTCTGCCCAGTTTAAACTCCTTGGCCCAGCGTGCAACTATAGAATATGGTGGACCAGAGTCCTCCAATGTTTCCACTAAGTCACAGTGTCTGTCTTTTGAAGACATTTTTTTCAAACAGAGGTACTTGAGGACTGCTCTAATTTCATTTTTCTCCATGTTGATGTTATCTCTTTGACAGTTCGGATTCAAATGAATGTGGGAGATACATTAATTTGAATCCGAACTGTCAAAACGTGATCTATTTATATGATTTTTTTAGGCTGACATAGTGAGTATATAATCAGGCAAAAAATATTTTTTTTGGATTTTTATGTGGACCTAAAGTAACCGATTATCATTACTTTTGGATTACCCCTCGTAAACATAGTAGCAGTGGTGGAATAGTTTATTAATAATTTTGAATTCTAACTAAATACTAATAAATTATGATATTTCTAGGATCAGCATTGTGTGCATTAGAAGGCAAAAGCCCTGAAATAGGATCAGAAGCAATAACCAAACTACTTCAAGAAGTGGACTCATTTATACCAACTCCAGTACGTGAGCTGGATAAACCCTTCCTTTTGCCTGTTGAATCTGTTCACTCTATACCAGGCCGTGGTACTGTTGTTACAGGAAGACTACATAGAGGTAATGAAATTGTTTTAAAGTTGTTTAACATTAATATGGTATTTCTGATCAGCTTTGACATGAAAAGATCAAAGAGTAAAGATCTCTATGTAGCACCACCTATTGGATCCTTTTGGACCAGTTTTCAAAATTAATACTAATAAGGTACTTTTGTACCTTTTGGTGGAAACTTGAAAAAGTTGCACACATATGCAATATTTTTTTACAATTGTTTAAGTAGATTCAGATATAAGCTGTGATATGAAATTACACATTACATATCCATTTTGTTATGCAGGCCATACTTTCCAAGTGTTCTAAATTTAAAACCTTTTTACTTATTATCATGCACAATCCCTGACAAGGAGAGCTTCTGCTGCATCTACCCTAAAAAGACAAGTTTTCCGCTAAAAAGAAACCCTTCATCGTATTACCTCGTTTTGAGAGCACACGAACAACGTTCAGTTTCTCGGTCATTTGGAAGGGAAGGCCAAATTGGCCTCTAAGAAGCTTGGTGTGCTCAGTAGAGCGGGACAGTACTTCATGCCGGCCCACCGCTTGCAACTTTATAAGGCGCAGGTTCGGCCGCACTTGGAGTACTGTTCTCATCTCTGGGTGGGGGCACCCCAGTGTCAGCTCCTTCCATTTGCCCGTATCCAACGAAGAGCGTTTCGAATCGTCGACGACTCGACGATCGTTCTGCCTGATCGATTAGATTGGCTTAGCGAAGAGATATTGCATCTCTTAGCATTTTTCACAAGATGTACTACGGGGAGTGCTCCGAGGAATTGTTTGGATTAATCCCAGCCGCTGAATTTCACCATCGTACCTTACGGCATAGTAAAAAATTTCATCACCACCATCTTGATGCTAAGCATTCCACTACACTGCGTTTTTCGCGGCATTTTCTGCCACGCACTTGCACTTTATGGAATGTTCTGCCGTTAGCGGTTTCTCCGGACCGATGCGACTTTGGGACCTTCAAGAAAAGAGCCTATACCTTTCTCAAAGGCCGGGCAACACATCTAATATTGCAGGTGTTCATGGGCGGCGGTAATCATGACGTGAGCCACCTGCTTGTTTGCCTCCCTTTTCCAAAAAAAAAAGGTAGCTAGAGAAAACAGATCGCTAAGTGTCACAATCCTTTCGTATCTCTTTCGCTTCTTTCAAATTCATCATTTTCTTCATACACGCATGTCTAGGTATCCAATTACACTTAAACCTCCCCTTTTCTAGCTATTTGCTCACATGGTCTTTGAAAATAGAGCTCGACCTACCTCTACACCTTTTGATGTTAATTTTCGCGCCATATATTTTCATCACTATTTGGTCTTCATTAATTCGCTCAAAGTGCTCTAAGCATCCTTTGATACGCACTTACTAATTTTAGTCATAAGATCATCTTTCAAACCTAACCTAACCTCATGCTGTTGCCCATCTTTGGTCTGATTATTTCAGTCTGATATTTTTAGAGATGGTTATCCCGCCATCTATCGGTTGCCATAACGATATTCCAGGCTGTTTCCGTTAGTCGCTTCTTACGACATCCATGGGAAGAAAGGGAGTGCAAAGGACATAATACTTTTTTTATATATTATTTGAGCAAATTTCTTTCAATATTAGCTGGAGCAGTGCCAGGTGCAATTGTTGTGTGTTAACGTTTTCTGTAACTTGTATTTAATTTATTAGGTGTCTTGAAAAGGGTACTGATTGTGAAATTGTTGGTCATGGAAAAATCATGAAAACCACTGTTACCGGTGTTGAAATGTTTCACAAAACATTGGAAGAGGCTCAGGCTGGAGACCAATTGGGTGCACTAGTGCGTTCAATTAAAAGAGAGCAAATTAAACGTGGAATGGTGATGGCAAAGCCTGGAACTGTCAAAGCCCATGACAATTTGGAAGCTGCTGTATATATCTTAAGTAAAGAGGAGGGTGGCCGATCGAAACCCTTTACATCATTTATTCAACTACAGATGTTCTCTATGACCTGGGACTGTGCCACACAAGTAAACATTCCAGATAAGGAGATGGTGATGCCCGGTGAAGATGCAAAGTAAGTAGTATATGTGTTTCCAACATTTGAGCTGGTTGTTACTAAACTTGGAAAAACTTGATATTATTGACATTTGGTGGATTGATAATAAGTAATAGGTATTCGAGTATTTATGTATTGGTTATAAGTATTGGTAAAAAGTACAAGTTTCTAGAATTGTTTATCGGTGCATTCTCATTTTAGGTCAAAAATAAACGATAAACGTAAAAAGTCACGATAGCCGAGTGGTTGGGTGGTCGGAATTTCGAGTCAATAGACCCGAGTTCGATTCCCAGTTGGTAGGCTCGTACCAATGGGTTTTTCAAAAACTTATGTACGAATATTGTTGGCTTGGACATAAAGACGGCGACGGGCTCACCACCTGTCACGTTGTCCCGAAAATATCTTCAGTGGAAGGTGGGTCGAAGGGACTTAATTGTCTAGACTCGACCTCTGTCTACCCCTGTATTGGAAATTGCGTGAAGATATTTTTTTTCTCATTTTAGGTGATTAAGAAAAAAATTCTAATTGGTTTAACATCTATAAAATCAGAGTCACTAGTCAATAGCCGAGTGGTTGGGTGGTCGGAATTTTTAAAAACTTATGTATGAATTATATTGTTGGCTTGGACATAAAAAAGGTGACAGACTCACCACCTGTCACGTTGTCCCGTAAATATCTTCGGTGGAAGGTCAGTCTAAGGGACTTAATTGTCTACTTCCCCTGTATTGGGAATTGCTTGAAGATATTTATCTATAAAATCATCAAACTAAAATTAAGCAGAATGGTAATTTAGTTGCAAATATCAGAGTTAAATTTGCGAGCTCTCTGCTCTGGTACTATGATCACCGATTTGCTTGCCGAAATGCCGAATATAATAAATAGTTCCTATGAGGTTATGCCTGAGAAGTCATTCGCTTAATAAGATCAAAGAACAAACTGTTAAGTCAGTTACTAAATGATTGTCAGTAATGATGTAATTGTCTGCTCACATTGCCTCCTCTATTTACAGGCTGCATCTGCGTTTACTTAAACCAATGGTCTGTGAGGCTGGGCAAAGATTCACTTTGCGTTTAGGGGACCTGACCTTAGGAACAGGAGTTATCACTAAAATAAACAAAAATCTTAGTGATGAAGATAGATTGAAACTTTTGGAAGGAAAGAAGGCACGAGAAAAGGCAATGGCTAAGTAAATTATTTATAAGTTGTATTTAGAATCGTTCTGTAGTTAACGTTATTGTATGCATTTAAAATAAATGATGTGACACATTTTTGACTTTTATTTACATTTAATATAAATTTTATATGGTTTTGTGTGTTAGTTCACTACTTGACTATCGAAATATCTATTTATGCGAATATGCATGGAGGGAATTTCAAATGAAGTGAAAAGAATTATGGATCGATTGATCAATTGACACTGTTATGGTTCCAAACGATCCAGGTCGCCTTCAGGGTCGCGGTAGTCCGTACAGGAGCTGTACGAGGGGTCATCATATCCCGACTACGCATAAAACAGGACAGGAACGCGCTATCCGTAGCTTAAAGCCGCGTAAGGACAATGTGTAAAAGAGGGACGCATAGTCGGTTACGCGTATCTTAGAACGTCATGTCAATACTAGCTGCTACGCGCACACTCTTGGGGGAACACCTCTTGTCAGATTTTGAGCGCGAGTCAAAGGGTACGCGCACGCCCGAGTACAACGTATGTTTAGACGGCAAAATGGATAGACACATGTTACGAAATGTTAAAGACAAAAAAAGCACCCGCATCTGAGAAATACGAAAAAATATAAAACTAATGTACGATTTATATCGTTTTCTTGGACATAAAGACGGCGACAGCCTCACCTACTGTCACGTAGTCCCAAAAAATATCTTCGGTGAACGCTGGGTGGAAAGGACTTAATTGTCTGAAACTCTACCCAGTATTAAAAATTTTTTTTTTACAAAAAAATACGTGTGTCAACACCGATACGCGATAGGTGTTTACTCCATACGAACGATTATAAAATTTAGGAATTAGAAAGAAAGAACTATTTATTTGATACACACATTTACAAAAGAAACTTATAAGATAATTACATGGTTATTTTAACATGTGGCTGAGTTGGTACCAAATAGGACTCCAACTCAGCGTAATGCTGCAGAGACTGCAGCGCTGGTTTTCAGTTGGAACCTTGGAGCGACCATATATTACTTGCTGCCCTTTTCCATTCTCAATACCAACAATACATTATATATTCATTACCATATACGCATAAATATACACAAAAATCTATAAATGAAAACAAAATGACAAAAAAAAAACTCAATAAATTATTATTTAATATAAAAGTATTCATCACCCATTAAATCACCGGTTACCCTGCTAAATTAACATATTTAAATATATACATTCATACATATACACATACATACATACATACATGTACATACATACACATTTATATAAATAAATAAATAATGTTTATTTCCAGTGTGCGAGTATATATGTTTATTGTATTCGTTGTGCCAAAAAGAAGAATTTTAATTTATTTTTAAAACTATTTAATGTCTTCAATGACCGAATTGGCGGTGGAAGGTCATTTCAACAATGTGTTGCGGCAAATTTAAAGCTGCCCCGAAATGCTGCGGTGCGGTGTAGGGAACATACAAGTGAATTATGGGAGGAAGCTCTGGTGTTATATTTATTTTCTTCTCGTGCCCACTTCAGCTTTTGAATTAAATATTCCGGCCTCTGTTTTACTATGATCGTGTATAACAGAGTTGCTAGATGTAATTTTATTATATAATTAGAATAGTAAGTAAGAATAGTATATAGGATTAGTAAATGAAGGCATTTTATTATAACTGAAAGCATGCATAATTTATATTCATTATGTAATTTATATTCATCAAAGTACATTACGTAATTATGGAAAAATAAACAAGTGTTACCATGCAGCTAAGAGTTATCATAGATAATACGTATATATAACTGAGGGCAGTTATGAACGTATTATCTATCGTAATAGTAAGAGTTTGATAATACGTTAGATAAATGATCACATGCCGGATTTATACATGAAAAAAGAGAAGTAGGTACAACCTAATTTAGAATCACCTTTTTTTTGAAGTCGATTAAACAACGGCACTGAACTCTAGCGATTTCGGTCTCTTTGTTTTCTCTCTAATTGCGTTTTTATTATAACTATATCATATTTGATACTTTTTCGATACTTGACATTTTATAACGATGTCGCCAAAAGTATTGATAAAACGGCATGGACGGTTAGAAGCAATCATTATTATAGATATCATAACTGAATTATTCAATGTTATTTAAAGACCTGCGATAATATACGATATGTTGACTATTATACATAGGTATTGGATGACTATTGGCACCGATTAACACCATTTGATTAGATGATTTACGCATATCGTACTCATCATCACCATCACTAAGGCTACTGGCTGGCTTCACCTGTTACTGGTACTGTCTGCACTACTAAGTTTATGCCCACAAAGTATTATCATATTCACTACGGACTCGTAACGGTAGTACATTCAATGACACGTATTTACACTTTTCTACACTAAAATAAGAAAATACTTTTTTTAATTGAGCCCCCATAAAATTTGGTAGCGCTGGAATCCGAGTCCAAGGCTGAAAGTTTGGTTTTATTTCAGCTGAAATCCTGTTTCGGTCGTACATTTTTAACAATTTATGTAAAATATTAAATTTAGCACTATTCGCTGATGAAGTTTGAGGCGGTTGCGATATAAAAATTTTTATATGAGGCGTATACATAAAGTATATCCGACTTCGTGGGGGTCAAGGTTAAGTGATATCGTGCCTGCAACGACTAAAACCTTACAGTATTCCGCCGTCACCGCATGCTGGCAGAGCGACGGGAACGTTTTCCCACACATTCGCATCCTCACCCGTTCTACACGCGTCTTTTGAAGTCGGTTAAAAAAAGATTTTTTCATTATACATAACTTTGCTGGCTGAGAGAAATATATAAATAGAAATATGTATCTAATTATACATTCTGCTAATTTTCCATCTACATTTCCGCCCCCGTGGACAACTATGAATGACATTTGTGAATGAAATCAGAAGTCTAATTGCGAACCCTCATTAGTTCAAATACCAATAATAATATACCAATTTTCTTGTTCATATAAAGCCTCCTCTAATAAAGTTATTACGACAATATGTTAATACTCTTGATGATTGTTCCACATTGAACATCTGACCTACCAATTGACCCCGTTTATGATCCTAAGCTTTTTTCCAGTTTTTGCCTCCTATTCATAATCCAGAAAGGATTATGAATAGGAGGCAAAGGCTTGACTTAATCTTGGGCAAAGTATATTTCGTAATTAAGCAGTGAAAAATGAGTACCTTTCGCATTTAAAAAAACACAACTTATGTTGCTTTATCAACTTATGATTAAACATTTTTCTAGTTTGGTATTTATATACAGATACACTACACACAACTGATAAATTTGTTGAGTTATATTCAATATGATCCTTTTTACTAATTCCTTTACGCATCCATGGTTTAGTTTACTCTTTAAAGATATTTAACATGAAAATTTGAATGCACCTAAAGTTGGATGGGAACATTTATTGGTAAATGATAATGCATTTAATTTTCATATTTTATTCAAAAAGTATCACCACAATTTTCGAGTGAAATATTGTCAGTCCTTGCCCAACAACTAAACATTTTGAAATAAATTACAATACAAAATGGACTGCAGCAGTAATATTAATTTGCATTAAATTAATATTAATTTTCAATGAAAATGTATAATCTACAGATGAAAATGTAACAGTTAATTATGAATGTTGAAAGCAAATAGTTATTTTTATAATGTTGGTAACAATATTTTGAATGTATAAAAACTTGTAACTAAATGCATTTAGGGTAGCTCTTTCACATTAGGCATTACATTACTTATATGATACCATAATACAATTTACAACACTACAAAACAGTAGGAAACTTTATGTACCTAAAAGTAAATTTCTGTTCACTTGTATATAAACATAGCCACAAAAGGGCACATTCAATCGTTAATACTGAACATTACAAATCAACATGCAATGATGTAATTTTAATTAAAACTCCTTCACATTTTTATTATGCATAGAAACCTAATGCAAGTTTTATATTAGCATAAGTCTTTTTGGAATTTTATGGAATGAAATTTAAACAAAAAGTTGTATAAAGTGAACATAATATGTCAGCATGAGTTTTCATCACAACTTGAGGGCACTGGGTATTTAGAATAACAATGGTATTTACAAATCTTCATCCTCTTCTGGCAAAGCAGTGTCTTGAGCTTCCTTAAGATCTTTCTCGATTTGGTTTTGCCATTGTGGATCCATTGTAACTTCTGGGGGCACCAGAGCAGGCATGGCAACGAACTCTAAGTTACCATCACCTATCAATTTTCTAGCTAGCCATAAGAAAGGCTTTTCAAAGTTGTAATTTGATTTTGCAGAGATGTCATAGTACTGAAACAAATAGAAAAAGTTATATTAAGCTCATGTGGTTATTTACATATTAACAAAGTATTAGAAATATGTATATGTAAATTACAATACCTGTAGATTCTTTTTTCTGTGAAAGACAATAGTCTTTGCTTTGACTTTTCGGTCCTTTATGTCTACTTTGTTGCCACACAAAACGATTGGGATACCTTCACAAACACGAACTAAATCTCTGTGCCAATTTGGTACATTTTTATATGTAACACGTGAGGTGACATCAAACATAATGATAGCACATTGACCTTGAATATAATAGCCATCACGAAGTCCTCCAAATTTCTCTTGACCAGCTGTGTCCCAAACGTTAAATCTTATAGGACCACGATTTGTGTGGAAAACCAAGGGGTGCACTTCCACGCCTAAAGTAGCGACGTATCTTTTCTCGAACTCTCCAGTTAAATGTCGTTTTACGAATGTAGTTTTGCCAGTACCACCGTCTCCCACCAGCACACATTTGAATGTAGGCATATCATCAGCCATTTCTGTATATTTTTTGTGCTAGAGACTCTGAAAATGTAAAATATAAAATAATTTAAATTTATGGACTCGAGTAGATTAAGATGTCCAAGAAGCTAAGAATTATATTTTATTATCAACTATTTATTCACATTGTAGATCACATTATAAAACTGTATTACTATAAACTAAAACAAATTCATAATAAATAAACTGCCGGTGACAACTTGAATTTCGTTTTAAATTTTCATCGAATGGCACTCTCACAGGAATTTAGCTCAACAGTACCGAACGTTATCGAAAATTACACTTAAACTACACAAGGTAGCGCGAAAATATATTAACAACATTAAAGTATTTATCGTTTTGCATTAAATTACAAGATATACAAAGACATATTACCAAGATTATTTAAGAAAATTAAGATTAGACTTCGTGCTCTCAGAAGTCGTTACGGCTCACAATGGCGTCACTTGACTAAACGGAAGCTTTCAATGACATACTGACAGGCGACAGGCGCATTGACAATGTTAGTCATAAACTGTATTTCACATACTTTAAATTTTGTGAAATATTTCAAAGCTTAAGGTATTAACAACAACTATATACAATTAATTAATTAAATACTATTTAAAAACATAATTTAAAATTCAGATACATAAGAAATGTTTATACTACCAATAATTGGAAATGAATTTGATATCCTTCAAGTGCTGTTTTACCGACAATAATCTGACGTAATAGTTTTCACGTCCCTCGCGCCATCTATAACTCTATGAAATTTGTCTATTGGCAATTGGTATTGTCGCAAGTATTCTGACGGATAGAAGTTTCGTTTCGTTCGTTCGTTGTATCGATTTTTTGAGTGAAGTGAAGTAGTGTTCGTGTCCTTTAGTTTAGTGACGTTTGTTAGAAAAATATCTGTGAATGGGATTGTGTAATAAGATAAAACGATTATTTGGTGTGTGATTTTCTATAAAGGATGACGAAGGACAGGTTAGCGGCGCTTCAGGCGGTAAGCTGATTTCTTTGCTTTCTGCAATCTAAATATCATAACCAATGGGTTTTGTGAATGACCTCGAATAACTAAAGTACTAAAAAAAGTATGTATGAATTACTACAGCTTGATAGTATCTTTGGTATTTACTTTCTTTTCTTTTTTATCGGCAATAGATTGTGCTATTTTTGATATGGTTTAATTTTCTTTAGTCGCCCCACCCGTGATCTTCTTAGTGAATGATAGTAGCTATTTATTAGATTTAGTAATTATTGCATAGTATAAAATATGATACTCCTTGGACTGGTAAATGTCATCGACGAACTGTGAATTTTTTTTACATTTATGTTACATGTACATAAAAAACTACATTTAATATTATGAGTAACGAAGGATTAAAATTTTACATAGGTTGCAGAATTTAAATCATTCGTTTTTTCTACTTAAAAGAATCTTGATTTGAGCTTATGTAAGTATCATATATATTTCTTTTATATATAAGTTTTTGTCAAATCTGTTCATACATCACAAGAATTAATTTATTTGTAGGATAGATTTGGTAGGCAAGACATATTTAACTATATTATTTTATAAGTTTATAATATAATGAAAAATATGTATATAAATAAGTTTACATTTACACAACCAAGTATACTGTGCTCAATTGCAAAAGGTCTACGCAGTTCTGCTTAATTTTACCTTGGCCTGTTTGGAACAATATATCATACAGATGGTGAGCCCATTGTTGATCCTTGTCAATAAGACAAAGTGTACAAGTTTAAGGTGTAAATTTCAAAGATCAGTTAGTGTAAAGCCAAGTGGAAATTCAACTTGATTCTATTAAACCTATATCTTCTACCAAATATTGCACAGAAGTTATTATTCATTGTCTATATACAGTTTGTATTTCTAAAGTTACTATATAGTGCATTATATTATATTCATATACCTAATACCAGAAATGTATTTAATATAGTTCAACATAATATAGTACTGGTGCATTAGTGAATTTATTAATGGCTATGCTTATATGAGCAAATATTCACATTCCCAAGGATCCAATTATTGATTTATTCAGTCTATTGCGACACTACAAATAATAATAGTACTGGCCCAGCTAATTATCTTCCTTACACTTTCTGGTTTATTTATTATTTAAGTGTTTCTTTAGTTATATTTGGTACACTATGAACACAATATGTAATGACTTAGTCTATACTCTTATAAAACTGGACTAAATAAATAAAAATTACTTTATTTAAACAAACTGAATAAAATTTGTTTCCTATACTCAAACATACTTTATTAATTTAACAAAACATTTAGAACTTGAAATATATGGATGTTTGATGAAATTAATACTGATTTATTTTCTTTAAGAAAGATACCAATTAAAATAGTCACTTTTATATCAAAAATATTATTTCATTTGCATCTAAAAGTATCATGAAAGGGATGTCCACCATAAAAATATATAAAAAGAAACCAATCAAAATATGACCCTATAACTTAAACCCAACATTTGCATAGTTATGCTTAACTTCTTCTGTTCACTATTCTGTTCTGTTTGTTGGATTCTTGGGTTCAAGAAACAGGTTTATTGAGGTATAAATATTGTACATATCTGCTTATTAAATGCATTATAAGTTTATATAAAGGATAATTTTGCCAGGCTTTAACTTGGAAAAATTGGAAATAATGTTGTGTGACTGAGAGCTTTCTTTATTATAAATCCTCACACTGATGAAGTATCAAATTAAAATAGATTATTATTTCTTTGTTGATTATACACAAACTACTGAAGGGGTATTTCAGTGGTTTGCAAGCTTCTGAAGTTGTTAAAATAAATAGTATTGGCCAAATGAATACTGTGGTGCTGTTGTATACTTTATAAATATTTATTGATTCTGTAGATAACATAGAAACAATCTATCAGATTCAAATTTTTTCTTTATTTAAATGTTTCATTGCTTTTAGTTTTTACTACAAATGCAAATATACTAAAAATTTAGAAAATCAATAAAATAAAATAAAATATCTTCACGCAATTCCCAATACAGGGGTAGACAGAGGTCAAGTCTAGACAATTAAGTCCCTTTGACCCACCTTCCACCGAAGATATTTTCGGGACAACGTGACAGGTGGTGAGCCCGTCGCAGTCTTTATGTCCAAGCCAACGATGAAATTCGTTCATAAGTTTTTGAAAAACTCATTGGTACTGCCACCTGGGGATCGAACTCGGGTCTCTCGACTCGAAATTACGACCACCCAATAACTCGGCTATCGTGACTTAGAAAATCAAATAATAAAATAATGTAATTATTAAAAAAATAATTGATCAAATAGGAATAGAAATCAATAGGAACCTATTTATTCTTAATAACTCCCATGAACCAGAGTAGCTGTAGTAGTATGTATTGTTTGAAAAAGGAATTGGGAAGAAGAAAGAGGGATTAGGGGAGGTTCTCTGGTTATCTATCTCCCCTTGTTGAATATAAATTAATTACCTAGAGAGCTTATTTCCATAAAGCGGTAGAGCTTATTTCTATAATGCACGTGGGAGTCGGTGATCAGTAATCGTTGGTTGCAGCGAGCGCTCGTTTGCTTCCTTTTAAAAAAAAACTCACGCCGGCAATTTGCGATTCCGTAGTAACGACCCGATGGAGTAGGTTTATTTCAGGAACAGCCAAAGACACCATTTAGCCCTTACTAATGTATAAATATAGTTTCTTAATTATTCACGTAAAATTCGCGCTTGGTCGGGGAGTTGAGGAAACCAGCCTGTCTAAACTAAGTTGTGAAATGACAGAGACGGAGTTATTTATTATTAAATTATAATATTTGGTATAGATTTGACCCACTATCGATAGGCGACCAAACTGTGCTGCAGTGTATTGGTATCACTGTATTACTTATCACTTGATGCCACCAGCATCCGGCCCGCGGCCTTCGTTACAATTGACTCATTGAATGTCAGTCATACTTGCGTCATCAGTCTTAGAGTTGTTTTCGCGAGAATTATCAAATAATTAAATTTATTTTCGTCAGCTTTTGCAGTTTGCATTGTGTAAAATTTTGTTGTTTTTGTGTTTCTGGTGGTTCATAAACGACTGTTATTTCTGTATTGTTGCAATTCTAATGGAGATAATTAAGTGATTAAGGTTGTCAATCGGTTCTTAATCGAGGCAGTCCAGTTAAACGGCAAACAATCGATTGAATATTGATAACGTGAAATTTTTAAATTCTGGCGCTATAATTTGTGAAAGGGTTAAACAAATGAAAATATACTAAGATGTAAAAAATAAAATAATAAAATAAAATTATTAAAAAACAATCTGTACGTTTATGAATTTATTAATAATGCTCTCGATATATATAAAAAAAATATCTTCACGACATTACCTCTAGTCGTCTAGATAAGTCCTTTCAACCTACCGTTAATTTTTTGTGGGATAACGTGACAGATTGTGTGCCAGACGTCTTTATGTCCAAGTCATAATATAAATCATACATAAGTTAACCAAACCTACCACCTAGGAATCGAACTCGGGTCTCTTGACCTAAATTATGATCATCCAACCACTCGACTATCGTGATTGATATTTAAAGAAACTTATATTCGGCGACGGGCTCACCACCTGTCACGTTTTCCCGAAAATATCTTCGGTAGAAGGTGGGTCAAAAGGACTTAATTGTCTAGACTAGACCTCTATCTACCCCTGTATTGGGAATTGCGTGAAGATATTTAATATTTTTTTTTATATTTGTATAATCAGTACATATATTCGTATAAACTAGAGGAAGTGTGCTTATCCACAGCGATGTAATTCGAAAATATATGTTATGTTCTAGGAAAACACGATATACTATTGTTTACTGATGATACAATCTTTAATATTTGAAATCAAACGTCAGAAGTAGTTCAATGGCTTAATTCCAATAAGTTACATTTAAATGACAGTAAAAGGAAATTTTCAAGCCCCAGTGTTCACACTCTTCGGTACTCATAAATGGGCGGAGAGTTAAGTAATAAGCCTGATGGAAAAGAGTATTTTACTTGGAATAACTGTTGATACAAAACTTCAAAATTTCTCCCATATATCCCAACTTGCTATTAGACTAAGCTCTGCAGTATATGTTGTGAAGAAAGTCAAATGTCTAAGTGATGTAATATATAAATAAAATAATAAAAATAAATTAATATCTTCTCCTGATTCCCAATACAGGGGTAGACAGAGTTCTAGCCTACACAATTAAGTCCCTTTGACCCACCTTCCACCGAAGATATTTTCGGGACAACGTGACAGGTGGTGAGCCCGTCGCAGTCTTTATGTCCAAGCCAACGATGAAATTCGTACATAAGTTTTTGAAAAACTCATTGGTACTGCCACCTGGGGATCGAACTCGGGTCTCTCGACTCGAAATTCCGACCACCCAATAACTCGGCTATCGTGACTTAGAAAATCAAATAATAAAATAATGTAATTATTAAAAAAAATAATTGATCAAATAGGAATAGAAATCAATAGGAACCTATTTATTCTTAATAACTCCCATGAACCAGAGTAGCTGTAGTAGTATGTATTGATTGAAAAAGGAATTGGGAAGAAGAAAGAGGGATTAGGGGAGGTTCTCTGGTTATCTATCTCCCCTAGTTACTACCAAAGATATTTTCGGGACAACGTGACAGGTGATGAGGCCGTCGCCGTCTTTATGTCCAAGCCAATGATATAATTCGTACATAAGTTATCGAAAACCCCATTGGTACGAGCCTGCCACCTGGGGATCGATCTCGGGTCTCTTTACTTGAAATTCCGACCACCCAGCCGCCACTTGGCTATCGTGACTTCTGAATATAATATATAAATAGATGAAATATAAAAATTCATGGAAATCTAAATTTTTACATGGCCTATAAATATAAAAATGTAAATGACGTGTATGTTCGTAAATCTTTAAATACATAAACACTGTTATACGCTTGCTTTTTAACAGATTTAAAAAAATGTATTAAGGAAAAACTTTATGGGAAAAACTTTTTATTATTAAAAGTAATTGAATATGTAACCACCTGGGAATAAGAGGATCGCTTCAAAGATATTTCTAGAAAAAAAAAACGGATATTAATATTGTACAATTGCAGAAAATATTACTATTGATAAACGAAAGTATATTCTTATTTAGATTACTTATGTTTAAATAATAACATTATATTAATAACGTTTAGTAGTATTAGCAATTATATGTTTCTCTGCCTAAATAGGACATCAGAAAAAGGGTAACCAACAACCGTAAAGATCAGCACGCTACAGGATCCTCTATGTAGCAATGAAATCTAAATAAAAATTTGTGGCAGTGCCTATGTTCGGCAGTGGACTTTTGATAGTTTGTTATGAAGATAATGAGTAATTGTGAAAAACTGCGGTTGTACTGTTTCGCACTGAAGTTTATATGACGGAAAAGAACGCAAAAAATTTTTATAATTTTTTCAAAATATATAATAATTAAAAAGAAAGAAAAATAACTTGAGATTGAGCAATATAATTTCAGGGGATATAACCATCCTTTTATACATTATCTCATTTCATCTTATGCCTTTACTTTTGACGTTCATAACAGCTTTACGCAAATTAAATAGAATAAGTGTTTTCGCTGTTTTTTTTTATTTTGTAATTTTTAAAAACTGTTTATTTTAAAGGAGGTTATCCTGCTTTTAATATATGTATACAAACTGTTATTGTCAGTCAATTATTGCTCTTTCCGTTCAAAGATTAACTAATCAGCGAAGCGTGGCCATGTTAGCTATTTATTATATATGTTAAATATTGAAACTTTATCGGTAATTTGTATAATAAATTTTAGTGAGTTATTATAAAAACGCTAAAAAGTTTTTCATACTTTTTTATCTAAATAACTGAAAGATATTATTCTGCGCTAAGGTGAAGTACAATTTTAATAATAAAGAACTTTTATCATAAAACCTTGATGAATGCTGCTAATTCTTTGTATCACTTAAATTATTAAAATAAAATTAGAAACTCAGAAATGACATCAAGCTATTGAGGTAATATGATAATTATATCAATATCTTATTAATTATATCAAGCTCTGGTTAACTCTTAACCAGGGAACAGAAATCGACGTTTAAATTCCTTTATGGCATTTAACGGAATTTAAATTCGGAAAGTAAACCTTGTGTGCAGTTTACACGCGTTACTAATGCGTGAAGCTTCATATAAATAAGGTGAGATATATTTCTATTAATTTTTTTAAAAACTACGCATAGGTATTTTGTTTCGTTTAGTTTGTCCTTTTAGTATAATCGAGTTTCAAATTGCAAGGGGGATATTTAAAGGTTTGTCTTATGAAGTAAAATAAACTAGTCTAGTCTAGACAATTTAGTCCTTTTGACCCACCTTCCACCGTAGATATTTTCGGAAAAACATGACAGGTGGTGAGCCCGTCGCCATCTTTATGTCCAAGCCATCGATATAATTCGTACATAAGTTTTTGAAAAACTCATTGGTACGAGCCTGCCACCTGGGGATCGAACTCGGGTCTCTTGACTCGAAATTCCGATCACCCAACCATATCGTGACTTCTTATAAAGTAAATATTTATTAAAACAAGTTTAATTTCATTATTTCGTATTCATGTCAACCCTATTCGTTTTCGTATTCCTATTCGTATTGCCAGATTTACTGGCAACCTATAGATAGTGGAAGAGATTTCGAGTTACTAAAACTTGAAATCTCTTCCACTCTGATAGCAGACAGTAGTTACGAGTGTATAATCTTTGAGAACAGACCAACCACTGTACGAGAGGAGGTCAAAAAAGTTGGCGGAATGAGAGGGAAGGAAGTTGACATTAAAACTACAAACTATTTTTCTTTCTTAATAATTTTATTATACGCAAATAATTTGTTTATACCGTCAAAAAAATTGTGACCAAAAAGGCTGAAATTGTCGATTTGAATTCTTCATTGTCGTCAAATTTTTTTCCACGCAGTTCTTTCTTCATTTTTGGAAATAAATAATAGTCATTAGGGGCCAATTGTGGACTGCAGGACGGGTGATTCAGTAATTCGAAGCCGCTACGATGAATGGTAGCCGTCGTAACATGGCACGTGTGAAAAGGTACGTTGTCGTGCAAAAGGAGCACGCATACTTTTTGACAGCTTTCCTTTTCTTTTTTCCTTGATGGGTTCTTTCAATCTTTTCAGTAAAGATTGATAGTACTGTCCCAATAAAGTAACATCACGTTCTTTATAATCGATCAGTAATATAGATAGATAGAATACTGTTTATTGCACACTAACACAGAAAATATACATTAAATTTTGCAAGATTATGGTGACACAAATAGCAGTCTTATCGCTATTCCTGTATTCCAAAAGACTCGACGCGGTAGCATGCTTAAAGTGGCGTGAGAATTTTTGGAACCCATCTTGCACTGACCTTAGTCATCCCAAGATGATGATGTAAGATATATAAAAGCGTATGCCACTTGTAAATAATGGTTTTGCCAGGGGCAGAGTACGCTTTGACGGCTAACATCTCTTGATAAACAGTCTGAGCCGATTTTCTTTGCTTGGTAAGGAACTTAATAACGGCATGTGTTAAATTTTCTCCATGCTGTCTGACTTCTTCCCGATTCGGTGGATTCGAGTCGATAACACAAAAGTTAATGACCCAATTATGTTAAAATTTGGTATACATACTCTTAATGAGATGCTCAATTAGTGCATATCTGGACGGGAAACTAACCCCCTCCAACCCCTTCACGTCAACTTTTTGTCCTCTTTTTTCTATTTTTTAATTATAAAAATAATATTTTTTTTGTAATATTCGTACTTATACCAATGCCTTAGCTTGTCCTCATCTGCTGGCTAGACACTCTTCTATCTTCCTCTTCGTGACTCGCGTTGAATGAAATAATCTCCTCATGTCGTCACTAACATTAATGTTCTCAAGCTTACATTTATTACAATAATTGTAAACATTGGCGCTAGATGGGGCCTATATGTTAAATAGCAATCGAAGTATTTCTTTTAAGCTTTTTTGTTGATTAACCTGGATGAATAATTTGTAATTTTTATTTTAAAAATTCGCATTTTCAGATCTTATAGTCTTCTTCTAACCAGACTTAGAATTGCCGCCAATTCACTAAAACAAATGATATATGAATGCGATATTTATTAGTTAAGTTAATAGTTAAGTTCCAAAATTTTCTATAATTGAATTTTAAAAGATGTTTTCATTCACATTGTCTTTGACTGGCCAGTTTTAAAAGATTTCAGTGCAATCTAGGTAATGTAAAAAGCAATTTAAAACTTTTGAATAGTAACTAATTTTCTAAGTTAAAGCGGACTAAACATATAATTTATGTGTATGTGTAACTTAGGACGGCGAACGTGATGGTTTGCAGCTCTTAATAAGTGTATTACGTAAGTGTCCACTTCATATTTTGCTGAGAGGATAGTCGAAGGAAGGGTCGGCACTTTCTGAATAGCGGCATTGTCTACCCCCCAACTTCAAATTATATGCACTAGCAACAGCTGATTCATATATTGCGTCATGTCTATATTTAGCTGTTGTCTCGTTTACTGTCTCATATTTTAATACTATGTCTATTTACCTAATATTCCAGTCTTCTATAGAACTACTAATTATAATATTAAAATACTTCAACAGATTTTTTTCCCGCCATTTTTTTCAATTCAGATGACTATTACAAACTACTATTAGAATATTATGATATTATTGAAATTTTATTTACAGAAATAGTATACATTTCTGTGTACAATCCATTAAAGTGCTTCCTTTGAAGTGGATGACTAAGAAATGTGCGTACCATTGGAAAGGTAATCGATCGTGTAAGCAAGATCATGAATATGAAACAATTCTATTCGAGAATCATGTAATCGAAACCGATTCTGCATATTAAAACAAAATCCTTAACTTATTAATAACAACACAACAGCGGCCTATCAGTATTTGGTTTGAGCTTCTAAAAAGTTAATTAATTTGTTTAAAATATAATTAAAATGTGTTCAAAATCCGAAGAAGTTTGTGCCCTAATTTTGATGTGCTGAATATAAAGTCACGATCGCCGAGTGGTTGGGTGGTTGGAATTTCGAGTCAATAGACCCGAGTTCGATCCCCAGTTGGTAGGCTCGTACCAATGGGTTTTTCAAAAACTTATGAACGAATATCGTTGGCTTGGACATAAAGACGGCGACGAGCTCACCACCTGTCACGTTGTCCCGAAAATATCTTCGGTGGAAGGTGGGTCGAAGGGACTTAATTGTCTAGACTCGACCTCTGTCTACCCCTGTATTGGAAGTGCGTGAAGATATTTTTTTTTATTTTCTGAATATAAACGGTTTTTGAAAAATCTAAGATATGTGCGTCGGGGTTAATAAAAACTCGCTCGGTCGGCTGTGTGACGATATTGCGGTTGATTCATTTTCAAGGCAGGCGTCATGAAGTTACAGTTGAATCACCTGCCAGGTTTTTACTTGGATTTTGGAAAAATGAAAAGAAATTGCACAGCACACAAAATGTTTACTGTCATCAACTTTAGTTCATCTGTCTGTTCCGTATTTCAAACTTAATGCATGAAATAAGTTATTATAAGACTTTTAAATGAACGAATTTTTCTTCATCATATTTAAATTCGTCATCAATATTTAAAGTCGATGTTAAGTAGTGTTTGTAGGTTGATTTGTCATTCACAATCATATGTATTCGTAGGTAACATTTGTAATTTGTTTTTTAAGTAATATTAATAAATGCAGCCATATCGTATTCGACTGATTGACGTTCTAATTATTTTAAAGTGTTTAGTTTACTGTCTGTGACTTACAGTACTAGAAGTTTTAATGGTATATTTATATATGCTGAATTCAAATAGCATACGTATATACTGTTATTACGATAACGAACATTGTACTATTCTCCGAATAGAACATGTACTATTCCTATTACCTGCCCATTGGTTTGTCATAAATCACTGAATCACACAAAATACACTTTTGTAATTAGTAACACTGGTAAATGACCATTAAAAAACAGATTTTCGCTGTTACGGCTTTGGTTTGTATACGGCGTCAATATATATATATATATATATATATATATATATATATATATATATATATATATATATATATATATATGTATATATATACATATATATATGTATATATATACATATATATATATGTGTATATATATATATATATATATATATGTATATATACATATATATATATATATATATATATATATATATATATATATATATATATATATATATATATATATATATATATATATATATATATATATATATATATATATATATATATATATATATATATATATATATATATATATCATTGAAGTTCACGGAATATTCTTATTTCTTGCCCTCCTTTATCTTTGATGTATATTTTCATCCTACGGTAGTATGGTTGAGTGGAAATAAATTTTTATGTAACTCTGACTTGTAGTGAGTACCTATTTGTGATTAAAAGTTTCTTCAATTCAGACAGTTGATTAAATATCACTAATAGTAATAAATGACTTTCTTAAAAATTTTGTAATTTTAAGAAAGTCATTTATTGTACAGTATTGGCAAAATGCGTGAACGGTAGCGATAAGCTATTATTTTGATGATTACTGAAGTATCGAGACTAGATATCTCTAAAAAGATTGTGTCAAAACAATTCATTTTAATTTCAAATTCAATTACTCAATTTATTTCTTTTCTTAATTATAAATCTTTTTTTATTTTAAATCTATCCATCACACTCCGTCCGATCCGTGACGATAGCCGAGTGGTTGGGTGATCGGAATTTCAGACACGAGACCCGAGCTCGTACCAATGGGTTTTTTCAAAAAAATTATGTACTATTTACATCGTTGGCTTGGACGTAAAGACGGCCACGGGCTTACCACCTGTCACGTTGTCCCAAAATTCTATCCATCATTATTTGCTTTAATTTTAACATATTTCAAAAAGCAGGAATCATTGGGTTGCGTATTTTTTTTCGAAATTTCATATTGTAAAGAAAAAAGAAAATCTATTGCATTCTCTGATTTGGCGAAAATGTCATTAAAATAGTTTATCTTGTGCTCTATGAAGTCAGTAGTCGAGAAAATATATTTCATCTCAAAAGAGCGACTGGTTCCGAAATTTCTTCTTATTTGAGATCGTCCCAACTACGCAAACACATACATATTCACTTATCATCATTCAGAGATAAAAATCGTCTAGGTTTCAGTATATTTACAAACCTCTTCTTTTGCTTTTATTTTTTTTACGTCAAGTGTTAATATTAAAAATAAAATTGTCTTCATCAAATAATTAAACATCCTTTTGTATTTGAATGTGCAATTAAATTTTAATATTGTATTAAATTGAAAATACTATTTATTTTCATTTATAACTTTTTATTCACTTTTATACAATTTCTACGAAGTTAATATAAAATAAATAGTTTTAAATTTATCATTTACTCTATAAACTTCTAAATTAATTTACACAATTATTACCAAGATTGAATTGGATCAAACCAACTTTGGAATGTGTCATTAGCACGCATGTGCTAATTGAATTATTAATTTAGGGACAGTACGGTTTGTGTTTGCATATTGTGAACAGTGGTACAAACAGAATGCCTAATAGACATGGCATACACGCTGTTAGCCGACCGGTAAAGATTATGTACCAGAGTAACTTACAAAGTTACGTAGTATTTATACTGTTGTGTAGTGGGTATATATATATTCCTTTTTCGCCAGACCCAGTATATTTGATAGAGCATAAATGTTTTCTCATTATTTACAATCTTTTGGATCAAATTGAAGTATCAATTCCCTTTTCAAATTCTAGTATCAATTTACGTACGGTACGGTGAACTCTGCAGAAAGCTTTAGGTTTTCTGTAACTGCATGACTTTGAACAAAAATGGTACGTTTATGTACTTAATATGCTTAGTTATAATAAATATGTATGCTTTTAAAAATTACTATTTTATTAATTATTCCCTTAATGAAAATTTAAAATAGTCATACATAGCCTTTTTTATTATGTTTTAAACCTATTTATTGGAAGACTTTCAGCATCAAGCATTTTCAGAAAACAATCTCACACTTGTGAGATTTTTTTCTGAAAATGCTTGTATAGTACGTTCATCGGGCAATGACAAGTACGTTGCCCGATGAACGAGCTACTGTCTTAAATTATCTAGTGTTCAAATATAAAATCCTGCATAACTTTTATTTTCCAACTTGTATATGACACGAGACTGAAACGAACTTGAAGTTCGAAACTTTAATTTCTTTGAAATGAAATTTATTAGCGTAAGCAAAGTGGATTTAGCTGACAATGCAAGTTGTAACACATACTCAACCTTTTAATTGTTTTTTTTTTATTTACATATAATATGTAATATAACATTAAGTATATATATAATTTTGTTGTCATAAACACAAGTCATTTTAGATTTGTATTGTAATGTCATTGATATGAATTGCTCAGTCGCCACTTATGAACGGGAGAACCTCGGCAATAGGTGGTGATAGATTCGACACGACAAATAATAATTGGACGTAAGCTAGCGTGTTTCTGCTAATCTTTTTGAGGTACACAAAACATTCAAGTATCTCGAAAATAAATTGCAGATCATTATTCTTTTCATCATTTACTTATGGTTCACATGAAAGCAAAATAGCCGGCTATTGTTTTATGCAAACGTCAAGTGGTGGGAATTAATTAAATAAATGAACAATATTTCACACAATCAAAGTTACTGAGAATACAATCGCTATATCAAAAATCAAACACATTGTTGTTATCAAATATCCTTGGCTAGACATACATATAGGCGTGTACCAAAGAACGCTTATAGGCTTATTTGCTTCTGTTGCTGACATGAGGACACATTCGTTCGCAGTTCTTTGCTATGGAGTTCATCGTGCATTGTAATAAACGTGAATATAGCGAACTGTCTCACTATTTCATTCGAAATTTCCACAAGTAAAGTTACGTACGTTATTATATAAAATAAGCCTACTATACTATATTACGAAACTTGAAGATTGTATAGCATATTTTCGATTAAAGATATCTCGAGTTAGCTTATGTTTTTAAAATCAGTTTACCCATATCTCAAAACATCGTCAAGAAAATAAAGTTTAACAAATTCCTTGAACATCACAGAGGTACTAACATAGAAAATACGAACGGTAAAAATTAAGGTTGTGTAAGCTTTACGTTTTATGTGATCTATGTGCGCAGCTTGTCTGATATTATCCTCGGCGTTATTTGTCGCAGGTGCTAAATTAGTCTTATCTATATTCACTTTGCTAACTCGCCATTTCACGCATGTTATATGATAATATACGTACTTAGAGTCTGATGTATATTATGTGATATTTAATATTTTATGGAATATGTAAGTCAAAGTATATAGTAAATCAATGTATATATGAAAGTCTGTTATTAGCTGAAATTAAGCTAGCAGCCTGTAAATGACCACTGGTGGACTAAAGCGTTGTTGCAAATTCCCCTTGGGAAAGATTTAAGCCACGGTTTCGGACACTCCATATTTTGTTTGATTTTTCTTTCTTGTTTCTTAAGATGTTTCTTAGCTCAGTGAAAAGAAACCATTCGATATAAATTAAGCTCAATTGATGTAGTAGTGGTATCAGATATGGTTTTGTACCTGAGCCTGAGTTACTCGCGTTTTACGAAAGTTTAAAGCAATGATCCTTTTTTGCTAATGTTGAATTTTTTAAAAACACTTTAATAAAATTAGGGTTGTTTTCAAGTATATGGAATGTGTTCCAAATGGATTTCGGACATTGCATAGGGGTGTAATACATGGTGCCAGTTCCATAATAACACAACATCGCCGGTCGGCTACCTACAAAGCTTTGAAATTTACATTCGTTTGACATTGTTAGGTTGCATATGCTTGATTATTTTGTGCTTTCATTTTGATGAATTATTTGTGTTCGTCGACTATGATTTCGTGAATTTCCTATCATCGTGTTTGTGACCCAAATATTATTTATTAAAATGCACATTATTATTGTAATTTTTTGTAACACTCAGAATCTAATTATTAGAAAAATGTAGACCTCTGTATACCCAAATATATTGAAAAAATGCATGGCGATAAAAAATTTGCAATTGCAAAAAGCATCGGAAATCGTTTAACTTTTACCCTTTAAAGCCACAAACGCGAGCCTCAATAAGAGTCCGTCGGTCAGTTCTATCAGAGTTCACCTTTCATAAGTTCACCTAAGGATTTTTATGTTTTCCAACAGAATATCACTCATATAGTGATTGCATCGCCAAAGCATTCAGTTTGCTTTTATACTTCTTCTGCTAGACCTAAGTTGCGCTGCCAGGTTTTTCTTATAAGAAAGTCGGTATTAAACGGTAATAAAATCGGCATGATATTTTTTCGTTCTCGGAATATTTTTCAAAATTTGGCATTAATATTCAAGCCATAATAATGCGTGATTTAAACGATACAGGATTAACCACTCCGAAGTAAGTGCGTAAAACCTGAACTTGTGTTAATTTTTAGCCCTTTTCGACGCCATAATAAAATGAGATTGTTATCGCTGGCAGTGTAATAACTACAATAGCATTGTGACTGATTTGCTACTATCGAGCAGAAACAGTAATCGAATTTTGTAGTAATGACGTTTAGGCACAACGTTAATGCTAAATATACTTTGGGGCTGCATTCTATTGAATTTATAAATATTTTTATTCGTCGTAAGCCTTAAGTTTAATCTGCAATTAAATTTTTTGCATTCATAATAAATTCTCATAAAGGTTGATTTTTTTCATTGTATTTTACAGAATAGACAGTTAAAGTTATTTTGAAGATTTATATCAAACAAATGACGTTATTGTTAAAAGTGGAAAATAAAATTCTCGTTTTAAGTTAGTAACATAGCTGAATTGGAGCACATTACTGGTCGTTCATAAAATAGGTCAACCGACACCAGACATAATTTTCAGTTTATAACATCGTTGTTTTCTTTATGTGCCATATTTAATTTATTACGAAAATTCGTCGGTATTTTTATTAGGAAGACGTTTGATTTTTATTCTGTTCTACCCATCTAAACAACTAAATATTTATAATTTTCATGGTAGCACCTTACTCGGTACCTCATTATTTCAAATTGAGGAATTTTTTTTATATCTAAGCATTTTGCGTAACAATATAACAAATATTGTTAAAGATGAAATGTTATAAAGTAAAAAAAGAAAAATCCTTATTGTTTTCTTCTTTAAACTTGAATATATTATAAGTTATGAACGTCGGTGAATTAAAGATTTGAACAGAATATTGAAAGAATTAGTAATACTGACCTACACGAAATTATCAATATAAAATACCAATAAAACAATGTATAAAATAACATTATTTGTGAACGCAAAATTCGATAAGTAATCGATAGTGGATAAACTTGAATTTTTGTTTTGCATTTCATTATTTCAATATTTTTATTGTTATTTAAGACTTTTTTATTTTTGTATAATATTTAGTATCTGATTACTATAATGTGCGAAATATTTGGACGACTCTTAACTGTTAAAAACTTTTGACCGTGTTTTGTTGCTACCAGTCAATTAGTGGTGCCAGACAAAAGAAATTCCGAGTGTCTACAAATAGGGTGTCGAAAAGTTGTCGAGGGGTTCTCAATGCCGAGCCACGCTTCCAAAGCACTGTAATTATGTGCTGAGATTTAGAAGCGCCTCCAACGTTCATCTGACCCAGATCTAAGTAATCCCATTAACGACTGTACTTTCGATATCGAGTAGACCTTTTTCATTGTATTCCCCTCGATCTGAAAAGCTAAGGCGGTATCATTTAATCAAATATCTTTATCTTTTTAATCATGATCGAGCCACGATAACCGACTGGATGGGTGATCGAAAGTTAGAGAATGTGACAACACATTGCCTAGTGGAAATAATCATGATGTTCAAGTATGCAGTAATGTATAAATTAATATTAGTATGTCTGGACGTTAGGACTTTCATATATTTTTTGCTATGGATTACTATGGCGATTTTCACAAAGTCCTGTAAATATCTACCAGTATTGATTGATTGAAATGTGGGTTGCGAGTACGAAGCAGAAAAATATGTATGGTTTATTCTAACAAGAAAATAAAAATACAAATATTGAATTTATAAAACATGTCGCTAAACCAGACCCGCTTAGCTGCGTTTCTGTCTATTATGGAAATTAGTATAAGTAGCATATGGTCAGTCAGTCGAGTAATAAAAGCATGGAGAGATTTAAATTAAATATAAATGGTTATAGGACTTAAAGAAATAATTGTGGTAGAGCCACGCATCAGCTTTTGTTGTTCCATGAATGGGCCGGCCCGACCGGGGAAGTACCACGGCCTCACAGAATACCGGCGTGAAGTAGAAGTCTAACAAACTTCTGCGTTTCGTCTGGTGAGTGCAGGTAACCGGAGCCCCCCCCCCAATTCTGGGGGGGAGGGCACTCTAAGGCCGGCAACGCATCTGCTATGCCTCTGGTATTGCGGGTGTTCATGGGCGGCGGTAATCACTTAAAATCACGTGAGCCATCTGCACGTTTGCCTCCCGCGTCCATAAAAAAAAGAAAACTGTTTATCATGTATATCCTATTTTATCTATACTATTTTTGTTCTATCTTTTAGTAGGAATTCGACTTGTTTTAATAATTAAAGACTCGATGTGTTGCTAAAGCCATCGTTATAGAATGTTGAAAATATACGTATAGCGGCTCTCTCTGGAGTCCTCGTCAAAAGGCTCGTGTTGCGTAGGTGAAGGCCGCGTTGTTTTTTAATGCCCCGTTATATTGTAGCAACGCGCTACTACTGCGACGATAGTTTTTATTACAGTAAGGTTCACTTTTTACTGCCTTATCTGACGACCAATTTGTTGCGAAATAACATTCTTTGCCTTTTTGTTAAACTAGCATATGTCTGCGACTTCATCTGCGTGACCTACAGGAAACATTTACAAGAACTGTGAAAGCTCGACTACATTATTTAACTAGCTTTCCGCTTCTAGCTTCCCCTACAGACAACTGTAAATGGCAGAAGCCTGTTTAACAACATCAATATATGCGTACAACTTCAAAAATGACGATCGTAGTTAAAAAGATACTTTGGAGAGGAATTTCGTAAAATCCGTTCTTAGTGAAGGTCCTTATCGTGAAATGAGTAATTTTGTTAAATTTGAAGTCTGTCGGGTATATAGTATTGGAGATCACGCGACGAGTGGTATTTCGCTTATAAATATTTACAGACTGTAGACCTCAGACAACGCTGCTTCATATTTGATAAAAGAATATTCATAATCGGATGGATTTTCTTATCCAAACAATCTCTGGAACAAATGAGGTTTATTGTTAAGTAACTGTGTGACGATATTTCGCTTGGTAATATCTAGATGGCATTATAATGCAATATAATAAATAATGATTTGTTTGTTTGCACACTGCTGCCTGTTACTGATCTATTTATTTTGCCTCGTATATTTTTCCGAGATGGTTAACCCGCGATTTGTCTTTTATTTTACTGTGTGCAATCGGCGTAAGAGTTTATTACCTGTCTTACGAGGTGTTTGATACATAAATTTATGAATATGTAAGAAATGCTTGTAAATGTAATTGAGTGAATGCTAAACTCCCCTGTGCATTAGGTTCTGATATTTAAAAGTGACGAAGAGTGACCATAATGTGAAACATGGGTAAATTAGGAATGTTTAGAACAGGTGTATGAAATTGTATACTTGGGAAGCGCTTTCAGCCGATATAGTAGATGTGACTTAGATGGCGTGCGGAGACTGCGTTCGTCAAAAGGCAAGGTTTAGTGAAAATCCGAGTGGATGGGTGGTTGGAATTTGAAGTTAAAAGACTGCAAGTTAAAAGACTGAGAAAAGGGGCAATAGCCTAATGGTTTAGGGTGCGGACTGCGAAACATGACGTCGCAGGTTCGGGCCCCGCTATTCGACTATTGACGTAAACCAACTCCTGACACAAGCATTGCAGCTTAATTGGAGTGGTTAACAGGAATACTAGTAATGTTATTCGGCATTGCTAATATTCTTTAAAATAAAAAGACCCGAGCTCGATCCCCAGGTGGCAGGCTTGTACCAAAGGGTTTTTCAAAAACTTATGTACGAATTATAGCGTTGGCTTAGACAAAAAGACGGCAACGGGCTCACCACCTGTCACGTTGTCTCGAAAATATCTTCGGTGGAAGGGACATTACCGACTTCAGTATGTGATAGCGAAACTTGGATCTGTCAGAAGAAACATAAAAGCAACCTTGAATGTAGTGTAAATGCAATATCTTCGTAAAATGTGCGGCGTTACCTCGGCGTTGCTTCGACGTTTGGGCATGTTGAGCGAATAAGTAAACACCGAATGTGGAGAAAATATATTGCGCGAAAGATAACATTACATTAGAAGGGGTCGCGAGGTAAACCGTGACTGACTTTGGAAGACCACGTGACAATTGCTCAAAGAAGGGAGGGTCAAGAGTAATTGAATACGTAGACGTGCGTGTGTAAAGAAAAATATGAAATAGAAAAAAGTTATATAATTCGTAATACTTGGCGATTTGTTCCATCTGGCTACCTTTTTAAGTCAATCGAATTAAATAATTCAAATATACACACACATACACATCAACAAAAATCAATGCAAATATTTTGTTTACGTACTATTCTATATTTAGAAGATACCCTTTCCTTGTGGCGTACTCGTATTACGGCGCGAAATCACAGTCTTGTTCATTCACAGTAATTGGTGTACGAGCCAAGTATAACTGCTTAATCCGGTTCATATACGATCCCCTGACTACGGATGCAAACCATAAACCGTAAGCTTAATTAATATTTTTCGCTTACAAGTTTATTGTTTTCGTATAGTCTGGGTGGTATTATATTAAGGTTTCGATAAGTAGTTCCATTCAAATAACGTAGAAACGGAAACCTTATAGGATTACTTACGTGTTCTTTTTTATATGAAATCGAAGTAACAATTCATCCACTTGAATTGGAGTGGTTACTGGCTATTCCAATCCACACTGTGTATAAGTATGTTATTACCTCTGAGTACAGAGTTGGAAAGATCGTAACCCGTCTTTAGATTGGTAGACATTTTTTAAGCTCAATTCGTAATTGGCCGATTTTATTTCCATATTAAGCTCGACATTAAGTTCTATAAAAGCTTGTTGGAGTTCACCGCTGGAAATATAATTTAAGGAAAACTGCCGCGGGGTTGAGCGATGTGCCGATAACCTCGCAATAGGGATGACGCTCCGTATATCGATCCGCTGACATCGAAGTTAAATAATGACATTACATAATTATTTAATGTTTAAAACTAGCTGTATGTGTAAATCTATATGGGCTCACCACCTATCACGGTGTCCCTAATAAGCTTCCGTGGAAAGTGGGTCGAAGGGACTTTTTTATGTGACTCACATGCTGCTCTGGTGTTGTAAATGTCTGTGATCGTTGCTAATTACGACGACAAAACAACCCAGTTGCTATTAAGAAACAAATGTAATTCCACCAAAACAGCAAATAACAGATGCAGGAGAACAGTTAAGCACTAACACAATTTTCGGTATTAGTGATTTAAACTAAGCAACCATTTTTACAGATGAACATCGTAAAAATCATCATCAATCATCGAATAGAAAAAAAATATAATTAGTATAAGACGCGGCACTCCGGGTCAAGAGTACTCGGATACCTAGACGTGCATGTATGAAGAAGATGATGAATCTGAAAGAAGCGAAAGAAGTATGTAGGGATCGTGACACTTGGCGATCTGTTCTCTCTGGCTACCCCGTCAGGGATTGTGCGTGAAGATATGTATGTGTATGTACTATAAGGCAATATTGAAGTAATAAATTATTTAAAGCATTTGTATTTCATACAAAATTAGTCCACTTTTTATTTTATAATTTTTCTACTTTCCCTTTCAGTTAACCGATCAAAACAATGGAATATTTATTGTCACAATAAATATTCCATTGTTTTGATCGGTTAACTGAAAGGGAAAGTAGAAGCAAGGGATTCCGGATTTTCTAAAACCGGGGGAGGAAAACTAGAGAAAGCACTGTGTTACAGTGTTCTAAAACCGGATGTTGCATAAGCAAAACTAAGGGACTAAAAGACTAGATCTTAGCAATATCAGAACACAATAGAACAGGCCTGTGACGGACAGCAATGTCTGAAGTACAAGGGGTATCTGGTACCTACTGCGGTCGCCAATCTGTTCGCTAGGCGTAGTATTTACAACAAACCCTCCTTTTAGGAGAGGCATATCCTTCAGTAGACGTAGACAGACAGTTTAGTTAGTGCAGTTACAATAGTTTACCAAATCTTTTAATCTGTGAACTTAAATGGAAAGTGGAACGTGGTGGGGTTGTTTATTTAACGCTCATTATTAGCTTTGAAAGAAGTAATTAGTTTTATATCATGGCGCTACGATAAAATCGTTTACGCTAAATGCTAAAATTTAAATACCTTTCACTGTATTATGGCATGCTTTCAGTCTGTCACAGTAAATGCGTATAAAATGGTTTTGATAGAGCTGTCTACTACGGTCTAAGAGACAAGTTAGTCAACGGTTCGTTTAGCCCAAAGATATCTTACGCTTAGATCTTATGTCTTTACAACAATTGCAATCTACTTATACAGCACATGTTTATTTGTATTTTCAATGGGGCATTCTTCAAAATTTGGAAAATCTATAACACTAATTCTACTATAATATTATAATATATATAATAAACGTATTTATTCAATCATTCGGATGAATGATAGTACTGACAGACTGATTTATTGGAAGGAATATGCATAGTAATACCACATAGAAATATAATTTATATTAATAGTTTTTGAATTTTTGTAAAGAAAGAAAAAAAAGAAAGAAATATTTTATTTGGCACAAGCAACATAAACAAGCGGATTACATAAAACACATTAACATTTGAGTAGACATAGAAAACAAAAAAATATAAAAAAATTATACATAGAAGTTTCATGACTTCTATGTATAATTCAATAATTTTCTATGTATAATAATTTAAATATTATTTAAACAAAGGAAATTCACTCCTTGTTTATGGTACAATTAAATAAAAAAAAACAAGTAACAAAAAAGCAATCAATAATATATAAAAAAATAATGATAAAGAACTACAGAATAAGGAGTAATGCATAAAGTGTATTACACAGATAATCCACCCGTCCATGCCGCTATGCTCTAAAAAGGAAAGCCACTCAGGATATGTTGGAATGTATCAGAAGTAGAACACCCCAACCCTGATTTTCAGTGGCACCTTTGTATATTCAAAATACATACACTACTTCAATACATAACTTCAATAAATAACATTCACATACTCAATCAAACACACTTATATATATATATATACACATACATACATATATATATACATACATACATATATATATATATATATATATATATATATATATATATATATATATATATATATATATATATATATATATATATATATATATACACATACATATACATACTTGTACTGGGAGTTCCGTAGACAGACACAGGCCACTGATTACTTTAAAAATTAAAGGATTCAGCAGAAATTTCGAGATATTGCGCAGTCGAAATTGCAGGCACAAAGTTGTTGATATCTAAAAGTATGACACACATTTCAGAAAAATATGTGTTTGAATTCTAAGCGGAAAACCTTTCTGAACCCAATCTTTTACCAAAGCGGTTTGTTACGAAATAATAAAATGTTAAAATTGCCTCGTGCAATAACTTTCTACAAATTTGTTTCAATACATAACTTCAATAAATAACATTCACATACTCAAACAAACACACTTATATACATATATACATATATATATATATATACACACATACATATATATATATATACACATACATACATACATATATATATATATATATATATATATATATATATATATATATATATATATATATATATATATATATATATATATATATATATATATATATATATACACATACATATACATACTTGTACTGGGAGTTCCGTAGACAGACACAGGCCACTGATTACTTTAAAAATTAAAGGATTCAGCAGAAATTTCGAGATATTGCGCAGTCGAAACTGCAGGCACAAAGTTGTTGATATCTAAAAGTATGACACACATTTCAGAAAAAATATGTGATTGAATTCTAAGCGGAAAACCTTTCTGAACCCAATCTTTTACCAAAGCGGTTTGTTACGAAATAATAAAATGTTAAAATTGCCTCGTGCAATAACTTTCTACAAATTTGTTTCGAAACTTCGTAAACTTTAGACCCCTTAGGGAAGAATCTTAAGAATTCTCGGAGTGAAATTTAATTTTTATTAATTGTTTCCGGATATGGAAATAATATATATTATCAAATTTAATTGAATCTTTAAACGAAACAAGCTTTTATTGATGTTGTAATAGAGAAATGAATTCAAATTGTTTATTATGCAATATATTATCTATATAACGATAACTTTTATGTCTGTTGAGTTCAAGTGACAGTGTTTTCAGTTCGATCTTAAAAGTCATCGTTAATATTATATAATAGTAATGTCTATTAATAATTAAATATTTAACAGTGTTGTTTATTGCGGTTCTAAGTTTATAATGTATGATAATTGTGCCCCATATTTTCAGTCTGCAACCCGATTAACAAACTGTTCACTGCACTAATGACTACTAAATTTTGTTGATATTAGCTCGCAAACCTGATAAAGTCTGGTCAGTTAGTAGCCTTTTGTTAGATTTGCTTAAAATACCATATAATAAAAGTATACCATATAATATAATAAAAGTCACGATAGCCGAGTGGATGGGTGGTCGGAATTTCAAGTCGAGAGACCCGAGTTCGATCCCCTAGTGACAGGCTCGTACCTATGGGTTTTTTCTAAAACCTATGTACGATTCATATCGTTTAAAATAAAGACGGCGACGGGTTCACCACCTGTCACGTTGTCCCGAAAATATCTTCGGCGGATGGTGGGCCAAAGGGACTTAAGTGTCTAGACTAGACCTCTGTCTACCCCTGTATTGGGAATTGCGTGAAGATATTTATATTTTTTTTATTTTATAAAATACCCTTGTTTGATTGCAGATAATACGATGCGATTTTAAGCGAAATTTTTTGAGTATAGGTAATAAAATTGTGTTGTTACAATAAAAAGCTCATATTTTACTACTGTGCTACGATATTGTCAACTCTGATGTTTAGGATAGCGCGAATATCTATTTATTACACCAACTCCTGCAAATTCCAACAATTTTAAGCGTATTTATGTGGCGGGACTAACAAACATTAGTCAAATCGTTATAGCCGATAGCAAAAATAGTACCAATATTTTTTTTATTTTAAAAATATTTTAATAAACTCTCCAATTATTTTCTACTAAAACTTTAGAAATGTAGTTCATAGTAGCTAAGTTTAGTGATTTACAACGTGCCTAACATTGTTTGACTTTGCTGATAAAAAGAAGTTTTTGCTTAATGTTGTTATCTTGTGTCTGGGATGTTTCATGAAACGACGACTTAGTCCAGTCCTCTATTAGCGAAGATTTTTTTTATATATTCTTAAGAATCTCGTAGGTTTACGACGTACGTTGTAATTAATTTATATGATAATAAATGTCATTAATAAATTCTAAATGAATATAAATATGTTATAATAAATAAATAATCATCCTTCTATTATTATAAATGTGAAAGTTTGTGTGGATGGATTGATGTTTGTTAGTGTGTGTATGCCAAAGCTACGGAACTTTTATGTACATATAATAAGAATTGGCAACATATCGTAAAGATTTTGTGTAATTCGGCCATAATATTACGTTAACAATCAATGGATAGAAAAATGTGGCACAGCGCGGGTCTAATACGAAAAATATTATTCGAACATTTAGGCGTCAGGAAGCTTTGCACCAAATAGATTCTTCATAGTTTGACCGAAAACCAAAATAGCCTTCCCGTTCAAGAAGAAGAAAATTTCAATAGACGTGGCTCGAATGCTGTATTTGACTTAGTTATATATTTCGATGTACCTTAAACCAAAAGTCAATTTGCTCAGGTGCGTTTTGAGGATCGGACAACTATGTATGATTACAATGTACAATTGAGTAACAATAACATTGTCAAGTACTAAATTAAGTAATAATTACATTGGATATTTTCTGATTTCGATAGCCGCCCGAACGGTCGTCCTAGATAGGAATTGGTATTCTCTTGTGAGGTTTTTAGTCGATCGTTTGGTGTGTCTTCTAGCACTTGAGACCATATTCACAATCAAGCTTGTACATGTGTGCATCTTGCAGAGGGATATTACACTTCATAGATGGAAAAAATTCACTTGTCTTTCTTGACGGATTGAAGTTAAAAAGACGCAATAAAATTTGTAAAATGTGTTTCATTGTAATGTCTTATATTTGCGTGAACCGAAGAAGTAACTAGTACACGCACATACACACCAATTTTACCATTTTTTCAGTTTTGTTTTTATGGTTTTAAAAGGAAAACGTTATTCATTTAAAATCACAATTTTTTTAATGTTTATGCCAACAGATATAGTACCATTTTTTATATTTGGTTTTTGGTTTTGTAGACATTAAAATTTCTTCTCAGATAGATATGTTTTATTCTAGTTTTTAAAAACGGTCCATGTGGCTGTTGTATGTAAGAGCTGGGCTTGAGTTTGCATTGCAAGCTAAAGCTCTTATGCATTGTTTTCTGTTCTCCTTGCGAGCATATGAATAAATATTTAATTTCTTTTCTTTTATTTAAAGAAAAATGGAATTTGTTAAAAAATAAAAATATAACTGTTAGTTGTGTTTATTTACAAACTGTACAAGTATATCTCAGCTCTCCTGTTTTTGACATCGTCACAGATGATGAAAGCTGAATTGCTACGAACCTAATACCTGAAAGACAATCTGCTCTCAGCCTGTGTTTCCTTTTGAGGATCCCCTAACTAAGTTAAAGAAAGAAAGAAGCCAAGGAAAAATTATGATTGCCTCGTTAATATTGCGACATTGGCGCTGGAAGATGGAAGAACATGGAGGGATCCTCCTTCACCACAACAACACTTAAGTGTGATACACAAAACGAATAATTTAATATTTGTCAGGCCGATGTCGAGATAATGCGTCCTGCGACTCATTTATTCCGAAGAAAAAGATAAACTTCGAAGTTTAAGATTCGATTAAACATTTCTATAGGCGGTGGTCGCAAATGTCATAGAAGAGACCCCTAAAGTTGAACAGGCATACATACATCCATACATAGGGACGCCATCACATATATTGCTTTGATTCAAAAGTAAGGAAACAACGAAAGTACCATAAACACTTGACCGAACTGACCGAACTTTTGGAATGGCCACTCGTCGTCGTTCTCGTCAAACAATAAAAGTATTGGGAACTTCTTACATTCGATAGAAGGTTCATAGACAGACAAGGAGTCTACAACTCGTGATAATAAACGTTAACTTTGTGTAATAGTGTACGTTTTTACAATATAATAGATGATTAGAAATTTTCTCTAATAAAATTAATGATTAAATGTTATCAGTGCCTACGGTTACAGTGAAATGCTTGTTACCATGACCTAGATCCGATTGCGCCGTCTAACAATGCCCTGCGCCGCATTGCACCTGCATATGCGTATTACATATCGTAACCGTGTCACGATAGCCGAGTGGTTGGGTGGTCGGAATTTCGAGTCGAGAGACCATAGTTCGATCCCCAGGAGGCAGGCTCGTACCAATGAGTTTTTCAAAAAACTTACATACGAATTATTTCGTTGGTTTGGACAAAAAGACGGCGACGGGCTCACTACGTGTCACGTTGTTCCGAAAATATCTTCGGTGAAAGGTGGGTCAAAGGGACTGAATTTTCGAGACTAGACCTTTGTCTACCCTGTGTTGGGAATTGCGTGAAGATATTAGTACTTATTTATTTTACATATCATAACCGCTGCTAATTTTAATGTAACCAGTAATATCAAACGTCGCGTAATTGTTTAATTTTTAATCACCGTGCTGCTGAAATTCTAGTGGGAATAGAAATAAATAAATAACACATTTTTTTATTACATTAATGTCTTAAAACCAGAAGGTAACTTACAATATTGATTAAGTGATTTCTGAAGGGTACCTACTTCGACGCTTTTGATTTGAACGATGTTTGTAATGTATTGGATATATTTTTATGATGTACGGTAATAAAAACGAAGAAAAGAATGAATAAAAAAGTAACTCACATTTGATTATTATCAAATTGATTTCATTACATCGTTCTTCACTTCTAAAGTAAAATAACGTTCCTACAATTCCAATAACTATATAAAAATTATGAATAAACTCTAATAACTTTTAAACATTGAAGTTTCGTTTTAAAGGTACATTAAAATAAAATTTATAAAAGTATAATAAATAAACGAATTAAAATCTCTAAATGCCAGCCTCTAACTCAATATTAATCACTTTACAGCTAGGAAGACATGAATTGACGGGCGTCGTCTATCGAAAAATATTTTTTTTGATAATTTTACTACCTGAGCTTTTGTCCGTGACAAAAGATTTTTATCAAATAAATAAGAGCCCAGGACGTCATATATGCTTGAAAAAAATAAATAAAACGTAAATTTATACACAGATTGTATCGTTGCAATTTTGAATTTTTTCTAGAATTTTTTAAATTATAACGCGTCAAAAGTAATTTCGAGTTTGCAATCTAGTCGGCGTAGCATACATCCGTCCCGTAGCCCGTAGCAAGAGCAGGAACCTTTGTGGTCCGACAGATGCCCTCATAAATTGAATAATAGCCTGCTCGCCTCAACTAAGTGGATTCTATTTCGCTTTACGTGCGCCATGCGACCGACATCCCCCGCTTCTATTTATGAAGTACGAAAATATCCGACTATTTTCATCTAACGAAAACACGCATACGATGTTTACATAACGTATTGTATATAATTTAGGAGAGCGTTTATTTGTTTCACACTGTATGTTTAATAATTTGTCAGTCTTTTATTAATCAATAACCCCAGTAAAGTTGATCTTTTTTCATGAGTTTTATTACGATATTTAAATTTACATAATTATGAGATGAATTGCTTCTTTTGTTGTTATTATATCTTATATAGTTATTATTACTATCATTGTATATTATTTCCACAGCATTTTCTTTTATGCTTCTTCTAGCAAACCCATGTTTCGCTGCCATGTTACAAAGTCGGTATCGGCACTGTTATGAGAATTTAATTAGTGCTCTGGAAAGACGATTTCTATTCGTAAATTGTGGGCGTTACCCTGGCTGACCCACAAGGAAACGTAGTGATACCCAATATGTCAGGTTTTAAACATGATCTTACACTAAAATGGATAACGGTGTGCTTGGGAGGTTTGGGCATGTCGAGCGAATCAGTAAAAAAAATATACAGCGCGAAAATAAACATTAATAGGGGTCGAGGTAGGCCAGACTGGCTTAGAACTGTTAGACTGTTCTCTCTGACTACCCCATCAGGGACTTTTCGTAAAGATTTCACTACATTATGTACTACCACATACTTAAGTTTTCTTTCCAGCAGAATATTTTATTCAGCATACCTTCATTCTTGAATATTGTGTCTTATAGGTGAATTCAAAACATTGATATTAGAACAAAGGAAAACATTATATTTATTTACATTATTATACAACAAAATAAATTTTGTTGTATAATGTGTCAATTATGGCAAGAATTTGCCATAATTGACACATTTTGCGATTTTCCTCCGGACAATTCCTTAGTCGCCACTTAAGAATCATTCTCAGGGGAAGCAAGTAGATAGCAAATTTTTTGTGCGAATACCGTGGAGCAGTTGATCTTTTATTAAATTAAATCTTTAATTAAATCTATTTAAAAACATATTATTATGCTTTCAATTACAATAATAGTACTTTTTTTTAATGCAGGCGCAAAGCGACGATGACGACGTCGGGCCTGACGATGTCAACGTCGCCGTTGAAGGCGGCTTCATGGACGAATTCTTCAGTGAGGTAAGTCGGTGTTTTATTAATAAACTGACAAAACTAACTAAAAAACTGGTTCACTCTATAAGGATTCCGTACCCATATAACTATGACTAATGAACACGTTTGTTAATAATATATCAACTCGGTTGTGTTAGACATTTATAAATTCTGGAGTGGAAAGCAGCCTGTATTGCAATATTGCAATTATATATAATTATATATTAATTAATACCCCAATATTGCAATTACAATTTCAATAATTAAAAAACCCAATGTAAAAATAATATATATAATAATATATCAAATTATTAATTCATCCAAATAAGAAATATAAATTTTTATTTTTTACCACCGTTTTGTAATGAGGAGTAACTAAGACGAGACAGAAGATGGCTACAGATCAAAAGATCTATGCAGTAAATTTACCGTGACGCACGTCCTCTATCATTTTGTGTATATATTTTGGCAAGTTTTTCTAGTAAATATCTTAGGACGTAAGACTTGGACGCTCCCCGGGATGTAAGAAACATTTTTAATTTTCTTGCTCAAATGGCATGGCTGTAAACCATTTTTGAATAATTTTTATAACGGCATTCCCCTAATGTTATACTTCTCGCAGTGGTTAAGATCATACATCATATGCTATAAGTTTTATACAACGTTCGTCGACTTCCATAAATTGATAGTCTCTAGCCCAAGTATTCAAAGTTTTGCGACTGCTCAAAGAGAATATTGTAGAAGTAAAAACGACATTTAATTCAATACTTAGGAAATTTAATAAAGATCTGGTAAAAGATGTTAGCATAGTCATAGTAGAGCTTTGGAAGTTTTTTTATTACATTATTTCTAACTTCTTGCGATGTGTGTTTATCGGAACAAACACAGATATGTATGTAATAATGTGCATAGTTATCTAGGTTAAAAACTGCCTTTGAGCCAAATTTCATACACCCATTTTAGCGTGATTGCTTATCCCAAACACCTATGTAAGATGTTTTTAATGCAATCACGTTACGTCACGATTGTAATATTTTATTATACAAAATACAAACATTAATACAATACATTGCATTGCATTCCATAATTCAAAATTTCTGTGTACTTTAGTTGTAATCACTCCATAACAAAAGACAATTTTCAAACGACAATTTCAGCTATCCGTAAAACCTTCTACCGTACCGTTTTATTCAACCGTAAATATGTCTTTCTCACTTTGTCTTTTTCAGTCTCCGATTAGATCTAAGATTATCTATTTCATAGTATGTTTGATCAACTATTTGCATAGATAATAGAGAATGCGTAGTCAATGAATATTAAGAGTTGAAAAATAATGTGAGGACCTGCTTCAGCTACGACCTTGTGTTGTTTGAGTATTTATGAGTTGAAATCATACCGGACAAATTTATTTGCGGCGGTACAAATATAATACTTGTCACTATATAGTTTCTTAGACATATACTGAACTTTTACTGTTTAGTTAGAGCTTACTAAGTAGTAAAAGTTGCAGACCTGTCGTAGGTCTCACGGGTAAAGAGCTTTTGCCATAATTGCGACTCTAGGAAAGTAGATTTGCAATCACAGTGCCAGATGCAAGGATTTAGTGCTGCTGTCCGTCATCGGTCTTTTTTTATTTTGGTCTGGTATTTTTCAAAATGCTTATTTCGCCATTAGCCGGAAGTAATTGCTATATTTAAGATTTTTTCTTAAATCACTTCTTACAACAACCACGCAAAGAAAGGAAATGAAAAAAGAAATATTCTACTTTCTTACCTATTTCTGTCGCCGAACAGCAGAGCATTAACTGTAGTGTTCCGGTTTGAAGATTATAGAGAGCCAGTGTTTAGGAAACTACGGTAACGGTATGACCCAAATTTTGACTGACATTAGTTGGTTTTATCCGTTTAGGAAATAAAACACTTTTATAAAAAAAACACGAAATTACTTTCGCTTTTATAATATTTAGTTTGACTTTTGGCAAAATAATATTGAGAATTGATTTAAACTTTCGTTGAGGGAGGTGCAAAATAAGAACGATTGTTTTTACACGCAAATTGTGAAATATATACAAACATGTAATACGTAATCCACCTTAACATCTAGGTCATGTAAACTTTGTAAGCTATAATAAATATTCCACTTAAAATTAACTCCAACCCCGCTTCGAGTGGCGTTTATTCGCTGCGTAATATAATTAATTACTTCTAATTTAAGTTATTCCTATATTCAGGATAATAAAACTTATTTCGTTGTAATACATTTTAAAATTGTAGGCTTTTTGGGCTATATTCTAGCCGAATAAAAAATGTCTACGAAAAGTAGAAAGGTTTAATTTTCACGTGGAAGACAAGTCCCAGAGTGCTTGTCGAGATTTGTGGACATTTTGTATATTCGACTTAGACACGTTAATGATAATTAAGATAAAACTATTATCTGTCTTGACATCTGGCCACACCAGTATTGAGTATACGTGTTGTGAAATATTATTCTTCACTTATAACGTTCGAGGACCGGATTGCTCAATTCGTCTTGATCCTATCCTTATGACCAATAGTTTCCGGTTTAAATGCCCGCTAGGGGAAATCCGTGGACACCAAATAAATTGTCATTACCGTTTATTAACTGAATGTTTATATATTATGTAGTAGATATGAACCATAAAATTTAAATAAAAAATTGTTTAATACGCGGATACAAGAAATCAAACTATCTGTGTTGCAAGTGTTTTGTTTAGTGACGCACGAAATTGTAAAATTGTAGGCTACGTTATTTACTATGGAAGGGGCTTCCTACCTCCTGACATTTATGTTTTCCTGCAGGAAATAAATAATTCTACTGGAGCTTGGGGCAAATTTTTATGTTATGAAAAACTTTTGCGTATTTTTTATATTAGCGGATAACATCAACGTAGATTTAGTATACTTTCAAGGTAAAAGGTACTGTGACTGTCCTTCCTTATTTAGCGTTAAAGCGGTCGTTGCACGATCAACTGCGACTGTTCCCGCGGGTGCTGGGATTACATGTTCGTACACAAGATGTACAACACAACAGTGACAGAAAGCTTATCAGCAGCACTAGTATACGGTCTCTAGACTCTAACTACACCGGAATCAGATTAAAAGTTACTCGAACTAATTTTAAAAGTAAATGTAAAAAAAATTCTTCTTATTTCATTCAAATAGTTAAATTCCAGAGAAAAAAATGCATACCAAATTTTTAAGATTGTGCTTAAAATTTATTTTACATTCAAAGTTATAATGGAAATAAAAAACCGTTACGTAAGACTTACGTTTAAATAGATTGTACTCGTAAGTAGGGTTGTTTAAATTCACAATACTCTATCAGTTTGATACACTTTTTAAACTATATATAAACAAACACGACTTATTATTAAATAGTTTATTTTTAATAACTAAATTCCTATAGAAGATAACTATAAATAAAACGTTTTAATTTATTTCTTACGATCTCGTTTCAGAGCGTATAATGTGGACAGAACATGAATGAGAGAACCGTCTGTCGTGTGCTCACGTCATGCGTTTTCAATTTAATCCGTACCACAAGCACCATAGCAAGTGACATTAATATTCCGGCTGTCTTCAGTATATATCGTAATCGTGCAACTCATTCCAATATTATGAATATTTGTCTGAGCATCAAGATCGTGACAGCAATTACTCAAAAAACTTACTGTCAAACCTACTATACATAAATAACCACTGTTATTTATTAAAATTGTTATTGTATCTTTTTATAAACATACGAACATTTTTTCATGTCGGCTTTAGATAGATAGCAAAACAGAACATCAAGGAAAAGACAAGTTTGTCGAATGGAGCCTCAAGAAGATAGGAAAAAGAAAAATTGCTGATTTACCTACATTAAATATACATAAGGACAAGTACCACCACGCTACTTCTGTTCCAATGTTCGTAACTATTAAATAATTCTTATTTGAACTACTGGCTAAACACGGCCACGTTTTGCAGTGGCTCAGCCTGATAATTAATGTAAGGAAAATATTCATCGAAAAACCCTTTGCAATTTTCCCATTCTCGGAACTTAGGACTCGGAAATATTGATTTATGAAAATGCAACAGTAATATCAAATTTATAAAGATGGAATCCATCAAATATTTTTTTGATATTTACGGACAAAAACGTACAGAAGCTAAACTTTAAAATTCTTCTTATATGATTGTTTCTCACACAAAATATACCTAGCGACTCGTATAAGCGGCAATACAACCATAGTCTTTTCTCACTCACAGAGCAAGCATCCGCTAGGAAATCAGAAATAGCTCCCAAGACATTTCCGAAGTTATTATTTCTTCATTCTGGTTCCAGCGTAGTTACATGTATTCACAATATCTAAACACGGATTAATCCATAACAAACCAACGAGTTGGCGTTATAATAATTCCCGTTGCGATAGTGATCGTTGTTATTTTAATATATAAATATGCTGCTTCTACTACTACAACTACAACTTCTACTAAATGTGCACTGCATTACATAGGCTCTCCTGTAGGGGGGTCTTTCTATACCCGCCACGTTTGGCAAGCGGATATGTGACGGCAGCAACAGATACCTCTCACTTTAGATGGTGCTGCCCGTCGTTTTTTGGTAATTTGGGTTTGGTATTTTTGTAATGGATATCACGCTATCTTTGTCAATGGTTGCTAGTATGCGATATTCCACCCACGGAAAGAAATGACATGATGGATTCTTACGCCGATAACATACGGCAGAATATATATGCATAACAGCATGTATTTTGTTATGCATATATTTATAACTGCTGTTACGCTTCGTTATGACTGCAGTTATCTTAAAATTACACTTATTAAATAAATGACATAAATAATAATCTAAAACATAAATAGAATGTATTGAAGTAATGAATATTAATATTAAATCACTCTTATTTAAATTACGCCGTTATTCACTAGTCTCTATAAGCGATCCTGCCGCACGTATTAAAGATTCAGCAGCTTCCTTCAGCGGGTAAAATGTATTCAAAAGCACGTAAACTCTTATAACAAGCTCGAATCGCTAAAATGGATAAGGGTGGGCTAACATAATTCGGACACCTCAAAGAAATGGGTGAATTTTACCTATTGTTACAGAAAAAATGTGCGTGAAACAATAAATCTCATTTTTGAAGATCACGTGGGACAATCGCACGAAAAAGGGCAAGCTAAGGGTAACTGGGATATGGCTGCGTGAGTGTAAGAAGAAAATGGTAAATCAATTGTGCTTATAAGCGTTCTAAATCGTTCTGTCGTATCTGGCGGTCTCGACAGGGTTGCAACTTATAGATGTATAATGCCAGGAACAGATGTAAGTTTGCGCTATCAACTTTTTTTGCATGAAATGGGTAATCGCAACCCATAACCCAAAGATACTTCCGAATATTTGTTTCATGTGGTTGACATAAGTTTTTCAAACATCGTTATATCAATATTTCTACATTATAAAACTTTAAAAATTTTAGACATTTTGTTTGGACACTTGTTTGACCTTCAGACTCTCGATACAACTCATAAATCTCACGTTTACGGTAAGTTCTCATAAAGACGAATGAATAAACAACGCGAAGTATCTACTGAACTCTGCCCCTATGAGTTATAACGACTCCGTTACATCTTCTTTATCATATTTACTTTTGACGCCGTCCTTTTTCTTATTATTATATTAATTACAATTAAATGTGGCCCAAATTTCAACAGAATCGGTTTACAGGTAAAAATTTTGTGAACAGTTAGTCTTTTCCCAATTTTGTATCCTTAGGGTACCCCTAGAAAGATTATAATGAATTTTCCGTTTTTTCGTCAGTTAAAAAGGAAAGATAACTATGCATTGAAAGTAATGGAAGAAAATCTTTCGGAAGATTCTTTTGTCCTATAGTGAACTTTACAGCCTGTTAAGTAAGAAAAGAGAAACACGCGTTGTACCTTCCTGTGATAAAAAGGTTTCAGAAATAAAGGGATTTTGGACAGAATTGTGTCATGAAAAAGGTTTCTTACTCCGGTGATATAAACGAAACATTACGAGCAGTTTGATTTTTGTGCTGGGTGGCCCCTTCTTGGTTTAATTGATCATGGCGTTTTTATCAGACATTAACGAGATATCAATAACATTAGATGATTTTCGTTATCCCTATCAATCGATCTTCGTCATTATGGACATATTTGGACATTTTGAAGAGAAAATATTTTTTTTCAGGAAGCTGATTAATATGTCTTGATGGGCTTTGTACAGTTCATTTAATCAATCAAAACCAGAGCTCGATAGCAAAGACCTAAATGATATTACATTGAAATGTAAATGTTGTAAATGTTGTATTTATACATATTTTAATTAAATTAGTTTTGCAAAAGATGTTAAAATTATTTTATATCTTAACCGAATATTGATTGATGACATTTATAAATTTATAGATTGAAACATAAACATTTCATGTTACATTTTACCCAAAGTAATCTAGCCATCAGTCTGTAAATAAATTAATTCAACGGGTAACCCTTTTCAATTATAACAACGTAGACAGTTTTCCCTTACGAGAGAGGCCTGACTTCTACAGTGGATTTTAACCTGCCGTGTACGATATGTAAGGGAGTTTCTACATTATCTCTGGGTGTATATCACTGTCGAAATACTTAATGCTTTTAATTTTAGGACTTAATCTATTGAACTAGACTAAGTCACGATAGCCGAGTGGTTGGGTGGTCGGAAATTCGAGTCGAGAGACCCGAGTTCGATCCCCAGGTGGCAGGCTCGTACCAATGGGTTTTTCAAAAACTTATATATGAATTACATCGTTGGCTTAGACATAAAGGCGGCGACGGGCTCACCACCTTTCACGTTGTCCCGAAAATATCTTCGATGGAAGGTGGGTCGAAGGGACTTAATTGTCTAGACTAGACAGCTCTGTCTACACCTGTATTGGGAATTGCGTGAAGATATATAATCTATTGAACTGACTTAACTTTACCAATACTTTCCATTCCAAGAAATGTATAAGATAAAAAATATACAGTCCTGTTTCGGGTAATATGAAGAATAAGTGATGTCTTAAAATATGTCATAAAATGTGTCTAAAACTAATCAGCATTCTTTCAGCAATGTTTTTGTATATGAACACCGGTATGTAATCTTATTATCTCACAGCAACCGACGCTTGTAACAAAGCACTAAACTTTTTATTTTTTTACATACAAATATAAATGCATACCACCTTCCATTCACTAACAATAGTATATTTATCGTATAATATATCGGGTTCGGAAGTCTGAAAGAGAATTGTTACCTACTGACTTAAACAATTACGGTTAGACGTTGTTGACCCGAAGGCTTCATTGGTAGAGATTTGCCACAATAAGAAGGCATACAAGGAATAAATTTACAAGTCAGCAAAAACTTTACAGCATTTATAATAAATTAACTCAGATGTGTCTTAAACCTGCGACTTTCGCGCTTTTTATGACGCTATGTATGCCATACATACAGAATAACGACATCTAAAAGTCCTGTAGGTTATATGCCTCTCCTTAAGGGTGAATTCGCCTTAATCACCACGCTAAAGTTTGGTCTAATATTTTCGACCTGGTTGTCCCGCCATGTATCCGTAGCCAATGATATTTGAAAGGCTTTCCCTTAGTCGCTTCATACGTTACCCATGAATACATACGTGAAACTAGTACATGGCAAACCCTAGCGTTAAGTAGATACTGCTGACGTATTCTCAACAGGCGGCGGCGCGACGTTGACCTCATACAGTGTTATTGAGCGTCGACCCCCACCGTTTTAGCCGCAATATATGTCCTATTTAAGTCTCCTCTTTTTTCAAAAGAAAAGTTGGCAATTGTTTAGCGAATATAAATAGATCTTGAACTTCATCGCAAAGATTAAAAGCTTCTAAATTGTATGTGCTTTGAGTTAATTGAAAACTAGTTAATAACTAATAAAAGAAAACTAGATATTGTGAGCTTGACACGGTAGGGCAGTGGCACCTAGGAACTTGCTAGGGCTGCTGCAGATGTCATCTCTCGTTGTTGGATGTTACTAGTGAAAAAGTCCATCAACTGAGAGAGAACGCAGTTGTTGATATGTTGTTATAGTTACTTACTTGATTGGAACCGATTCATAAGCGCATTTTAGGGGATAGAAACTATTCTATGGCCTTCCCAGGATCTCAAACTATCTCCATACCATATTTCAAAAAAAAAAAAAAAAAAACAGCGCAACAGTTTAGGCGTAAAAATACCACGTAACTACCCTCATTTAATACAACATAGTAACCCTCGCATTTATAATATTAGTATGTATTGCATGTACTGGATGCCCTTGATTGTCCTTTCTATTTAACAACTGATTCTATCGTTTGTATTATTATCGTATTGAATTACAGTTGTTACTTTTTCGTGAGGGGTGTCTCATAACGAAACGGCATTAAACAATTATAGAAGTGACAATTCATTAATGAAATTTTTAGGTTCATGTTGGTTGGTGAATAAATGCTTTGAAATCCGAAATAAAAATACGGATGTCCAGGATATAAGCTATACATGAATGCGTTAAGGACTATTTCCCCTAAGGGCAAAACAACCCTTGTTTTGCAAAAATCGTTTAGCGCATTGACTATCGCAACTCTGGCCAGAATTGCGATAGTCAATGCGCCTTGCATGTTATTTGGTATTTTTCGAGATGGTGATGCCGCCATATGTCCGTAGCCAGTTGCACTTTCAAGCCGAAAAGTCTTGAAAGTGCAACTGGCAACGGAGAAGGATAAGAATTAGACCTCTTAGAATAGGCTTTTCTCTTGTGGGTATCGTAACAGGTCGCCTCTTACGATACCCACAACCAAGAAGGTGGTATATTTTATGGCGGTACATTCTAACTTTCGTTACCGCACACTAATATAAGCTACATATATTCGTTCCGAATTTTTCATAAATATGTTGGCGTTAAAGTGTGAAACAGGAATAACTCATAATATTAGTGTGATTACTCTAGCAACGTTATCAAACGCGCGCGAGAGATAACCGTTATCAGAGTAATGAGATTAATTGGTGAATCACTGAGCAGCCGCCCCTCCGATGGCCTCGTGTCGACCCGCACCCGACCGTGAACTTGTCCGATAATAATACGAACCTAGTAAAATATTGGCCCTAGTATCTGTTGTCGACTAATCACCCTTTGATACATAGTTATATGTGCGGTAGTTACTCTATCTGATATTTTTTAACACGGAAATGTGTTGTTTCAAAATTCACTGTAATCTGCGAACACTTCCAGTTTAGTAACTATATATTTTTACACACGATTCATGTATATGAATATTTCTTTGTTCCAGTTTTTATCTTTGAGTTATTTCCCATACTTCGGTAGGCAAAAGTTTAGGCAATGAATTCCCTTGGACTTCGACCCACTTTTCACCGCATTTTATTTGGGGACAACGTGACAGGTGGTGAGCCTATCGCCGTTTTAATGTCCAAGACAACAGCATAAAATTATTATTATATATACGCTAATATTTACGTAGATAAATGTTCATGTATACATATAAACGTCTATGACTCAAGTACAAACATTCATATGCATCATACAAATGTTTGCCCCGCGTGTTTTGAGCCCGCAACCCTTAGTCTTCTTTGATAATAAATAATAAATAAATAAATATCTTAACGCAATTCCCAATATAGGGGTAGACAGAGAATTGTCTAATCTAGACAATTAAGTCCCATTAACCCACCGTCCACCGAAAATATTTTCGGTCTTCTTTCATGGCTTAACAGATTTCGATGTACGAGGTATCGATAGAATACTTCAACATTGCGTCGACTACCTTTAATATCTTTTTTTGTAATTGTATGGCTAAATCTACCAAGGATAAACGGTTACGTTTTCACTTTTTGGCTCCATACGGTTATACAAGTACACCAACTATATCCCCTATTTAAAACCATAATATATAAATAACATAAATGGGGGATATTGGTTACTGCGATTGAAGAACATTAAACCACGATTAATTTATTCATAGCAAACGCTAGTATGATCGATCACATTCTCATGTGGCGTTTAATAGTCAGAGATCAGATCATGGACAAAGCGATTTCTAAGAGGTTTCTAAGAGGTTATGTGACCCTTTAATATTACAGTATATGGCTGAATAAATTTATGTATGTTATTATTTGTAAATATGTTACTTTATAATCCTTCCCTTTAAATTTGTTATTTGACGTCGAAAATATATGAGTAGGGTTAATTTTCTATGATAATTTCAATGTTAATTGGACATTTCACTTAAAAATTATTTTGAATTATGTTATTTTAACAAAAAGGCTCGGGTATGATTTTATTTGTAGTAAATAAAATAACCTGCTACAAAAATTCATTTCATACCTAAAGCGGTATCCTTTTCAGAATGATTTACATTTGTTATTTTTAACATTCCCTCGGGTTCGAGGGAAATTTTACGGCGGACCTTGACTTGAGAGCCGCGTGCGGAATAACGTTTGGATTCATTCAGCCATTTTGGCGGGATTGAGTAATGAACTAAAAAAATATATTTCAAGTTACAATTACTAAATATATTTTCGTGATATCTTTTAAATGAAGCTTTGTCAATGTACTGTAGATAATTGAGAACTCATTTCATTAGTTACTACGCAATTCCCAATACAGGGGTAGACAGAGGTCAAGTCTAGACAATTAAGTCCCTTTGACCCACCTTCCATCGAAGATATTTTAGGGACAACGTGACAGGTGGTGAGCCCGTCTCCGCCTTTTATGTCCAAGCCAACGATGAAATTCGTATATAAGTTTTGAAAAACTCATTGGTACTGCCACCTGGGGATCGAACTCGGGTCTCTCGACTCGAAATTCCGACCACCCAACAACTCGGCTTGTTTTTAGTTAGTACGTATATAGAATTACTACGTATTAGTTACTACGTATATAGAATTTAAAAAATAATGTTAAAAATGCGGAATTGTAATAATTAACTAATTTTAAGTGTACTCAACACCTTGTTCATTTTAAAAACAGCTCATACATAGAGTAGACTAAGTTCCGATTTTCACACTTAGCTTAGAGGAAACGGGATAAGTGCTAAGTGCAAATAACTTCTTGTTCGCAAGTGTAGATAAAGTTGGCTACAGTTTGGTGCGCGCTAGTTTCGCGGTTGGAAATTTGCCAACGTTTCCTGTAGTAATTTAAACTAAGGCTTTGCAAAAGAAACAATTGCGACTGAATACTTACATTTACGCATACTAAGATAAACTAGTGCCGTGTGTTTACGGCGTAAGAATTCACTACCCACTTTCTTCCCGTGGGTGTTGTGAGTGGCGAACACGGAATAAGCCTCAAAATTTAATTGACTACCGACACATGGCGGCATAACTATCTCAAAAAATACCACGGGGACCAAAATTCAACTGACCGGTGATGGGCAGCAGCGTCTTAGGTTCGAGGTATCCTACAGTGGACTTTGTAAGCTCTTATGATGACGATGATAATATACAAACGTATTTAGAATATTTGCCATTATAACCACGTCCAGCAAGTTTATTAGTCGCTGTATATATTTTTTATTCAATTAAGATTTTCTCTTAGTGGCCTTTTACGACTTAGAGAGAAGGAGTGCAATATTGGAGTTGCAATATTAACTTATACCAAAAGACAACACAACATACCGTAACATTTGGAAAATAACTTAAAATATAAAGTTTATAAAAAATTATATTATATTTTTCGTTTAGACATAAAAAAAATTATAGTTGTGATTTATTTATTGTATTACCTCCATACAACAATATCAAAGTAGTAAAGATAAAATAAAGAACTTTATAATTTACTTAAGAAACAGAAGTCTTCTATCATGTAACCTTAAACACCTTTATATTTATAAAAAAGGCGGACAATTAACTTTGTATTAAAGGTTAATGACAACCGATGTCACATCCGCAGCAGTCAAGACGATCACTTTGCTACTATCACGCTAAGACGCTTAGAGACTAACAAAAAATAACTAGGCCGTGCACAATGCTTTGATAAAGTTTTCGTATAATGAACTGAAAATAGAATCTTAGTTGGCATTTTGCCAGTAACATAAGCCATTGATTCGAATTACTTAAGCGTGAACCAAACATAAACGTACAATTATGTTTTCTACCTAAAAACTTACGTGCTTAGCAGCTACCCAAAGGAATGTAAATTTTTTTATTCATTAATGGTGCTACTTTGATGGAGACACGCACCTTTTCAATCCGTGTTTTCATACAAATTCAGACATCTATCCAGGGCTTATTTACGCTAGTACGCTAATTTATGCATATAAGCATGCATTTGCATGCTTCATTGTTATAGTAAATGAATGTATATAGTGACAGTCAAGTCCACTTGTTCGCCTAAGGAAGAATTCTTCCTGAATTTTTAAGGAGACGAGTAATGCTATGAGCATATCTCGTCGAAAGGTGGTTATCTCATCACATGCGTAGTTAATCTGTATAAATATTATTGTCCTGACCAACTATTCATCAAAGCATGGTTTAAATCATAGGAGCTCAATAAATTTTGTAAAATACACACATATACACTCTCGTTTTTCAAAATTTTACACTGATATACTTACATTCACAGCGGCCTTTAAAGGTTAACAGCATAACATACAAAACTTAAAAATATTTATCAAGCAACCACAGACAAAAACTGTGCTCTGTCACCGAGGCTGTATCTAGTCAACGTTTATATATTGTAAAAAATAAATTACTAGAATATACCAGTTCTTTCTCTGCCCAGTAGTTATCTGGGTCTACACATTCAGCTCATTCTATATCTTTCTTAACTAAAACTGTTTTCATGGGTTGTCGTAGCCACTTACCAACCGTTATTTTATTCGTTTTTCATCTGGATCCCATAAAAAACAAAAGCTTTCAAATAAAATTTATGGTCTACTACATACACATAAACCTTAAATAAATCGAAGACGAAAATTGTTGGCATTTCGCTCCAAGAATCTTTTTCTGGCTGCTCTCTCATACTAAGCCATTTTAATTCCCTATCGAATTAACTGTGCTTTCCTTTATTTATACTGTTTTTAGATTTAGACAATAGTTATGGAGCAAGTCGGCACTCATAGCTTTAATAAAATTGCCTTTATCTTTTAGCTTTATATTAGTCTATGTCGCTTTTTTGCTTTGATCTTTGCTTTTGTGCTTGCTTTACTTCAGAACAAAAGTATTTTTTCTTTTTAAAGTAATAAATTTATGCACTTTGAAATTTATGTTCCAAAAACTATTTTTGTTTATGATTGTAAGTTGGAGAAATATAGAATATTTTCATTCATTTAATTTAATGTGGTGTTGCCACTATCTATTTACATAATTATTAAAAATCAACAGCTTAATGATAATTAGGGATGTACAATTATACAATATTTTTACACTTTACATCTGAACAACGTAAAGAGAAAACTCATCTAATATTTATGATGTTAATTTCTCATTCTGTAATAGAAATACAATTCTTCGACATTCTTTAGCTCTTGATGGATTGATTTTATCAAGTTAATCAGAATATGGTTTATAAGAGTATTGAATTGCAAAGTTCGATTAGCTAAATAAACAAGCAGAACGTAATGAAGGTTTTACAAACATAATACTGATTTCATTTTCCTTTTATTCTGATAATTGTCTTTTCTGTTTAACTCACTGACTGCCCGGATCATTACCTGTTACTGATCGTCGCGCTTGAAATAATATGTCTAAAATATAAATCTATAAATATTAGATGTTTGTTCGATCCCCATAAAAACAAAAGCTTTCAAATAAAATTTATGGTCTACTACATACACATAAACCTTAAATAAATCGAAGACGAAAATTGTTGGCATTTCGCTCCAAGAATCTTTTTCTGGCTGCTCTCTCATACTAAGCCATTTTAATTCCCTATCGAATTAACTGTGCTTTCCTTTATTTATACTGTTTTTAGATTTAGACAATAGTTATGGAGCAAGTCGGCACTCATAGCTTTAATAAAATTGCCTTTATCTTTTAGCTTTATATTAGTCTATGTCGCTTTTTTGCTTTGATCTTTGCTTTTGTGCTTGCTTTACTTCAGAACAAAAGTATTTTTTCTTTTTAAAGTAATAAATTTATGCACTTTGAAATTTATGTTCCAAAAACTATTTTTGTTTATGATTGTAAGTTGGAGAAATATAGAATATTTTCATTCATTTAATTTAATGTGGTGTTGCCACTATCTATTTACATAATTATTAAAAATCAACAGCTTAATGATAATTAGGGATGTACAATTATACAATATTTTTACACTTTACATCTGAACAACGTAAAGAGAAAACTCATCTAATATTTATGATGTTAATTTCTCATTCTGTAATAGAAATACAATTCTTCGACATTCTTTAGCTCTTGATGGATTGATTTTATCAAGTTAATCAGAATATGGTTTATAAGAGTATTGAATTGCAAAGTTCGATTACCTAAATAAACAAGCAGAACGTAATGAAGGTTTTACAAACATAATACTGATTTCATTTTCCTTTTATTCTGATAATTGTCTTTTCTGTTTAACTCACTGACTGCCCGGATCATTACCTGTTACTGATCGTCGCGCTTGAAATAATATGTCTAAAATATAAATCTATAAATATTAGATGTTTGTTCGACCCCATAAAACCAAAAAAATTGTAAACTATACTTACGGTAGTAAGTGTAAGTAATAAATGGACTGAAATATATTTTTAGTATTTAAAGTCATGATAGCCGAGTGGTTGGATGGTCGGAATTTCGAATCGAGAGACCCGAGTTCGATCCCCAGGTGGCAGGCTCGTACCAATGGGTTTTTCAAAAAACTTATGTACGAAGTTTATCGTTGGCTTGGACATAAAGACGGCGACGGGCTCACCTCCTGTCACATTGTCCCGTAAATATCTTCGGTGGAAGGAGGGTCGAAGGGACTTAATTGTCAAAACTTGACCTCCGTCTACCCTTGTATTGGGAATTGCGTGAAGATTTATTTATTTATTTACAAATATATTTTATTCTAACTTTAAATTAAGCTTTTAGGTTAGAATAAAATATTCTAACCTAAAAGCTTCACTTAAACTTACTTTAAATATATAAATCATAATTACTTAACATACAAATGGAAACTAACCTCTACTGTTGTACATGTCCTTCTGGGATAAGGAGGACTTACCACAATTGCCATGTTTGGCAAGCGGAATGACGATCACGGTCACACCCTTTACACGATGCTGTCCGTAACTGGTCTGACCGTAGCTCTTAGTTTTGGTCCAGTATTCGAGATAGCTACCCCGCCTTTTGTCAGTGGGCATTTGCAAGACTTAATTAAATTTATACAATGTTACATAGAGATATTATAATTCACTAAAATAAGCTATTACCGAGTTTGAAGACCTAAGAAAAGTTAATGAAAATACCTTCACGCCAGTCCCAATACAGGGGTACACAGTGGTACCCCTTGGTACAAGCCCTGGGGATCGAACTCGGTTCTTTTGACTCCAATTCCGATCACAAAACCACTCGGCAATCGTGGCTCAAAAAATACCACTATATGGTTTTATTGAAAGATTCCGACGAATTGAGAACCTCCACCTTTTTGGAATTACTCATTGCATTACCCAACACTCACAAAATATAACCCTCTTTTTAGAATTGTAATAATAATAAAAAAAGAATAATAAGAATTGTGGAAAAATAGAAAATGTAGGCATTTTCTATTTTATTAAATGAAAGCCACACTATACCAAAACATACACACTATAGCAAAATGTTTATTTATTATTCTTTTTATTGTTATTAGTCTTATCGATAAAATATTTGAGCCATTAAAAATATTAAAAATTATGAACATTTTAAAGCAAAAGTAACTGACGTGAAATTATAAGTTAGCGCTGACTAATGTGCGCCCCAGTTTTAGTGTTTTCATTATACTCCTTTACTACAACCACTTTCATAAGGTTGTCACGCATTATCTTTAATTAAAGTAAGCAATTATTCTTAGGGTTTTCACACTCCGAGATTAAACGTTCAATTTTAAATTCGAAAATTTTACAACTCGCGTAGAAGTTTCGCGATACGCCGGTTATTGATTTATTACACATATTACACAGATATCTTGATCGTATGATCCAATAATGAATATTCCGAACTTATATGGTCATCCATGTGCAGTTTATGGTTTGGTAACTCTTCAATTGCGACATTTGCTTCCAATTTTCAGAGATTTTTTTATATCCACATAGTATGAATTCTATTTTCTTTTTTTACAGGTGGAAGAGATACGAGAAATGATAGACAAGATACAGGCGAACGTTGAAGAGGTAAAGAAGAAACACAGTGCCATTCTGTCAGCACCGCAATCAGATGAAAGTAAGTTTCTTTCTTATAAATTCTTAAGTTTTGTTCTAAGATTTCCTAGTTCTATCTATTATATGAATTGTATATTGCTTTACCCTTTTACTAAATTTTATATATTTGTATTCCTAATATTAAATTTTAAAATTACAATATACATTAACAGGACGCCAAATAAAAATTGGTCAGGCCTTTGAAAGTTCCTCTAAAAGGATCCTTATAATCGTGAAACGGCATTTTTGAATTATTTGTAAGAAAACTCAATCAGATTATCTTTAAAATAAAAATTAAAAAATAGATTTATTTCATAAAGCTCACTGTTAATTTTATATACTTGTATTCCTAATATTAAATTTTAAAATTACAATATACATTAACAGGACGCCAAACAAAAATTGGTCAGGCCTTTGAAAGTTCCTCTAAAAGGATCCTTATAATCGTTAAACGGCATTTTTGAATTAACTTTAAAATAAAAATTAAAAAATAGATTTATTTCATAAAGCTCACTGTAGCTTCGGAACGAATAAATAGATTTTGTTTGACCACAGAGATATACAGATCGAACGTATATGACGTTAAACTAATCGCACCCTTACTTGTGTTTGCGATGGGGTGTAAAAATAACATGTACTCATTTGATAGATAAAAATAAACCTTTGGAATACATAGCCTCGATGTAATGTAAAGTTGGTATCGAATTCATTTTCAAGTTTACATTGACTCCGGTTTCTCTTACTACTTTATTACATTACTATTACAACTTATTACATACTACCTGATTTGTAATTGTGAGTTCATATTTAGATTACATGTTATTATGTGCAGATTTATTTGGCACTAGCTGTCTACCGCGGCTTTGCCCGCGGTTTAACACTTAACGCGGACCCCAAATTATTTTTATAAATTAAAAATAACTTAAGAGACTCCTTATAACAGCATCTATCTGCCTGTGAAAGTCTCGTCAAAATCGGTCCAGCCATTTCAGAGATTAGCCGGAACAAACAGATAGACACAAAAATTGTAAAAAATGTTATTTTTATTGTATACATTCATACATGTAGTAAAAAACGGTAATTTTAAAATTAAAATAGTCACGTCATGCAGCGATGGAGCGAATTTTATAGAGAGATGTATGCGTGTGATGATCTCAGTGAGGGATCCGGGGGTGACGCCGTGATTGGTACGCCAGACTCGGACCTCGATGACACTGAGGTCATCAGTATGAAAGAGATTGAATGTGAGATTAGAAGTTTGAAATGTGGTAAGGCTTTGGGAGTAGACAGAGTTACTGCTGAAATGGTCAAGTATGGTGGGCCACGCGTCTGGGACAGCTTTGATCTGCTGTGCAATTTGTGCTGGCGAACGGGGGCTGTTCCGGATGATTGGCGATCCGCGGTCATTGTGCCTTTATATAAAGGTAAAGGTTCATATTATGACTGCGGGTGCTATCGGGCGATCAGCTTGACCAGTTCAGCAAGTAAAGTTTACTCGAAGGTTTTGACACGTAGGATGCAAGATAAATCGGAAAGATTTCTATGGGAGGCACAATGCGGATTTAGACCTGGAAGAGGATGCACGGATCAAATGTTTTCTCTCCGCATGATCACGGAGAAGCTTCTGGCTGCTAACCAGAGGATTTTCTGTGCTTTTGTGGATCTTGAGAAAGCATTTGATAAGGTTGTAAGGAAGAAAATGTGGGAACTGTTGCCGGGGTATGGTGTAGATGGTCGATTGCTAAGGGCTGTGCAGTCACTTTACTGTGACTGTAAAGCCTGTGTGCGGGTAGGGCATGACCTGTCACCCATGTTTAGCGTCCAAACGGGCGTAAAACAGGGTTGTGTCATGTCTTCCTGGCTATTCATACTGTATCTCGACAGCTGTTTACAGAAGCTGAAAGATAGCTGTTTGGGTGTGAAATTGGGTGACATAAAAGTAAATTGTCTGCTTTATGCTGATGATGCAGTGCTTATAGCACCATCAGAGGCAGAACTGCAGGCATTAGTCACGTGTATGAAAGAAGAATATGAAATTAATGGTCTCCGTTTGAATGCTAATAAAAGTAAGGTTCTGGTATTTGAAAGGGACGAAGAAAGAACGAAGTGCGAAATTTGGGTAAATCAGGAATGTCTAGAACAGGTGAATGAAATTGTATACTTGGGGAGTGCGTTTAGCCGGGATGGAAGATGTGATTTAGATGTGGACAGGCGTGTCGCTGCCGGGAACAAAGCCAATGGTGCCCTGACTGCGTTAATCAAAAGGCAAGGCGTTGTGTAAAGTGCACGCCTTGAAATACATAACGCAGTGTTGGTACCGACTTTGTTATATGGCAGTGAAACCTGGGTATGCCAGAAGAAGCATAAAAGCAGGTTGAATGCAGTGGAGATGCGATCTCTTCGTAAAATGTGCGGCCTTACCATGGCCGACCGAAAGCGAAACGAAGAGATTCGCAATATGGCAGGTTTGAAAGATGACCTTGTCTCAAAAATGGATAAGGGCGTGCTTCGATGGTTTGGGCACGTTGAGCGAATGAGTGAAGACCGAATGGTGAAGAAAATATATAGCGCGACAGTTAATATTAAAAGGTGTCGAGGTAGAACGAGACTAACGTTCGAAGACCATGTGAGCTAATTGCTCGAAGAGAGGAGGGTCAAGACTACTCGGATACCTAGACGTGCATGTATGAAGAAGATGATGAATCTGAAAGAAGCGAAAGAAGTATGTAAGGATCGTGACACTTGGCGATCTGTTCTCTCTGGCTACCCCGTCAGGGATTGTGCGTGAAGATATCTATCTAGATCTATCTAAAATAGTCACTCCAATTTTATTTGTACGAGTATGTATAGATAAATATCTAGGGGTCAGCAGCAACTTAAATACATATATAAGCCCATGTGTATTGTGCTTTTCATTTCTCAGTAAAAATAACTTGCCCCTTAACACCGCAAACAACCCACACGAAGATCACCGTCAAATCGTTTCTAAAAATATGTTCTCCCGCAATTGAGTTGTCGTCATCCGATCTCGTCGCACGGGGCGTGGGAGTATCGAAGCTAGTTTATTGAAATGCTTAACGTTAATTGAAGGGCGGTTTTACCAGACGCGGAGGCGGCCGCCGCCTGTCTGCCTTTATTTGATACTCGAGGCTTTTATTGTAATACCGAACTATTTACTTTGTTTTAAATTACACAGAAATTGTTTCAAAGTTGTTCGATTGTACTGAATTCAATATCGTTTGTTTTCTTTAAATTTGCTTTAGTATTTATAGATTTGGCATTAAAATTTCGATATTGAACAATGGTATTGCGGAATGCTTTCACGATATTTCTTTTTATTATTGGATATACTTATCAGCACATAATATCGTATCAGCCTATTAAAGTCCACTGCAGGACATAGGTCTTTCCCATAGGGGATTTGCCATAATCGCCACTCTCGGCAAGCGCATTGGCGATCGCAGTACCAGACCACTCGCACCTTAATGAATGGCAATATTCTTACACCTTTACTACACGGCCATTACCATTTATCAGCTCATTGCCCATAAAACTATAGAACGTGAATCAGAAAAGTACTAAGCTTTTGCTCCACTTTTGCTATCGTGTGATTCATTCCATGGAAATTATGATGTTGGAAATTTTATAATCTTAGATCTGCAGCATCATTGTGAAGATCATATCCACATTTAGTTTAATAACTTAACGTTTTATCTCGAATTTAATATCAAAGGAAGTCAGTAAGCCGACCGTGAAAACTGTTAACGCTTTAGTTCTGAATTACCGATTCGTATGAAAATAATTACTTATTCCATTTAGTTGCCTGGTATATAAGAAATTTCCTTACCTGCTATAGATTACGTCACGTCAATATCTAATACGCTAATATCCCCGAAAATATCTTCGGTGGAAGGTGGGTCGAAGGGACTTATTTGTCTAGACTAGACCTCTGTCTACCCCTGTATTGGGAAATGCGCGATAGATTAATACGTTAACAAAAGGTTTATGATGTTATAACACAAACTTTATAATTCTATGAATTTGTTTATTTTATACTAATATCCCTAACTTAAAGTTTACCTCTTTTCCTGTACATGGCATACTAAGGAAAATAACAGTAATCGCTACCAACATATTTGTTTAGTGACGTAACTACTAACATATTTGTTCTGTGGTCTTGTTTATTTTTATAATGGATAGATTTACTAACCATATTACTATTACTAACGACGTACAAAAATTAAGCTGGTACAATTAGCATCATCATCTCAGGTGCCAGATGTCTGGTACTTGCTGAAATGCGAAATGTGCTGACGAGTACGATAAAGGAAATATATGCCTTGCCATTGTTCTTTCAAGTCTAAAAAGTGAGTATGTTATATTTTTATGTTCTAATTTTAAACATCACCAATACAGAGTTAACAGTAAGATAGTACTCAAGGTGTTAAAAATTAAAAATTAACTGTCATTATAATTAACGGCGACTACTACGAGCGTAATGCATAAACCTGATATACAGATTAATACGAAAAATTGAAAATTGAGTATCATAGAAAACTTATACTTATCTTCACGCATAATCCCTGACGGGGTAGCCAGAGAGAACAGATCGCCAAGTGTCACGATCCTTACATACCTCTTTTGCTTTTTTCAGAATTATCATTTTCTTCATACATGGACGTCTATGTACTCCGACTCTATGTCTATGTATCCGAGTACTCTTGACCCTCCCCTCTTCGAGCAATTTGCTCACATGGCCTTCGAAAGTTAGTCTCGGTCTACCTCGACACCTTCGATTCGCTCAACGTGCCCAAATCATAGAAAACTTATACTTATCTTCACGCATAATCCCTGACAGGGTAGCCAGAGAACAGATCGCCAAGTGTCACGATCCTTAAATACCTCTTTTGCTTTTTTCAGAATTATCATTTTCTTCATACATGGACGTCTATGTACTCCGACTCTATGTCTATGTATCCGAGTACTCTTGACCCTCCCTCTTCGAGCAATTTGCTCACATAGCCTTCGAAAGTTAGTCTCGGTCAATTTTTGTAATTCAAAAATTTTGAAGTTCAGGCATGTTCTTACGATTTCACTAAATTACGGGTGAACGGAATTTTTCCTGTTAATCTGTTTAGCCTTTCCAGCGGCTTCCTTCTTAGAAAAATAAAAAATATCTTCACGTAATTCCCAATACAGGGGTAGACAATGAAGTTCCTTCGACTGAAGATATTTTCGGGACAATGTGACAGGTGGTGAGCCCGTCGCCGCCTTTATGTCCAAGCCAACGATGAAATTCGTACATAAGTTTTTGAAAAACTCATTGGTACTGCCACCTAGGGATCGAACTCGGGTCTCTTGACTCGAAATTCCGACCACCCAACAACTCGGCTATCGTGACATCCTTCTTAGAAAAAGAAAATTGTATCTTTCTTAGTCTTTAAATTTGTGTCTCCTGAATGCCTTTTTATACGTACAATATACTCCCTTCGCTCCCATCCTGGATGGATCTGACTTTGGCTTCGCCGTTAACCAAGTTTCGGCCGCAGAGGTCAGGGTAAGGAGAGCGGTACTAAGACAACTACGCTAACACTTGATCCACAGTCATCCAACATGCAATCATCTGAAATAGGCTGACAAAGCCGACTTGGAGCGGACTCCTCGGGCTGACCATACCCGCAATGTACTAGCCATGTAGATTCCTCTTGATTTAGCTTGGGTGTCTCAGTTAACGCGAGAATCAGAGGCATCTTTGGAATGCCAGATCCATCTGGCTGGGATGCGTTCGGAAAATTATGTCATCGTCTTGTCAAGTAAAATAAATCTTCACGCAATTCCCAATACAGGGGTAGACAATGAAGTTCCTTCGACTGAAGATATTTTCTGGACAACTTGACAGGTGGTGAGCCCGTCGCCGCCTTTATGTCCAAGCCAACGATGTAATTCGTACATAAGTTTTTGAAAAACTCATTGGTACTGCCACCTAGGGATCGAACTCGGGTCTCTTGACTCGAAATTCCGACCACCCAACCACTGGCTATCGAGACGTCTTGACAAATAAAATTCTACCGTCTTGACAAATAAAAATGAAGTTCCGCCGAAGATATTTTCTGGACAACGTGACAGGTGATGAGCCTACTACGAGCGTAATGCATAAACCTGATATACAGATTAATACGAAAAATTGAAAATTGAGTATCATAGAAAACTTATACTTATCTTCACGCATAATCCCTGACGGGGTAGCCAGAGAGAACAGATCGCCAAGTGTCACGATCCTTACATACCTCTTTTGCTTTTTTCAGAATTATCATTTTCTTCATACATGGACGTCTATGTACTCCGACTCTATGTCTATGTATCCGAGTACTCTTGACCCTCCCCTCTTCGAGCAATTTGCTCACATGGCCTTCGAAAGTTAGTCTCGGTCAATTTTTGTAATTCAAAAAATTTTGAAGTTCAGGCATGTTCTTACGATTTCACTAAATTACGGGTGAACGGAATTTTTCCCGTTAATCTGTTTAGCCTTTCCAGCGGCTTCCTTCTTAGAAAAATAAAAAAAAATATCTTCACGTAATTCCCAATACAGGGGTAGACAGAGGTCAAGTCTAGACAATTAAGTCCCTTTGACCCACCTTCCACCGAAGATATTTTCGGGACAATGTGACAGGTGGTGAGCCCGTCGCCGCCTTTATGTCCAAGCCAACGATGAAATTCGTACATAAGTTTTTGAAAAACTCATTGGTACTGCCACCTGGGGATCGAACTCGGGTCTCTCGACTCGAAATTCCGACCACCCAACAACTCGGCTATCGTGACATCCTTCTTAGAAAAAAGAAAATTGTATCTTTCTTAGTCTTTAAATTTGTGTCTCCTGAATGCCTTTTTTATACGTACAATATACTCCCTTCGCTCCCATCCTGGATGGATCTGGACTTTGGCTTCGCCGTTAACCAAGTTTCGGCCGCAGAGGTCAGGGTAAGGAGAGCGGTACTAAGACAACTACGCTAACACTTGATCCACAGTCATCCAACATGCAATCATCTGAAATAGGCTGACAAAGCCGACTTGGAGCGGACTCCTCGGGCTGACCATACCCGCAATGTACTAGCCATGTAGATTCCTCTTGATTTAGCTTGGGTGTCTCAGTTAACGCGAGAATCAGAGGCATCTTTGGAATGCCAGATCCATCTGGCTGGGATGCGTTCGGAAAATTATGTCATCGTCTTGTCAAGTAAAATAAATCTTCACGCAATTCCCAATACAGGGGTAGACAATGAAGTTCCTTCGACTGAAGATATTTTCTGGACAACTTGACAGGTGGTGAGCCCGTCGCCGTCTTTATGTCCAAGCCAACGATGTAATTCGTACATAAGTTTTTGAAAAAGTCATCGGTACTGCCACCTAGGGATCGAACTCGGGTCTCTTGACTCGAAATTCCGACCACCCAACCACTCGGCTATCGAGACGTCTTGACAAATAAAATTCTACCGTCTTGACAAATAAAAATGAAGTTCCGCCGAAGATATTTTCTGGACAACGTGACAGGTGATGAGCCTACTACGAGCGTAATGCATAAACCTGATATACAGATTAATACGAAAAATTGAAAATTGAGTATCATAGAAAACTTATACTTATCTTCACGCATAATCCCTAACGGGGTAGCCAGAGAGAACAGATCGCCAAGTGTCACGATCCTTACATACCTCTTTTGCTTTTTTCAGAATTATCATTTTCTTCATACATGCACGTCTATGTACTCCGACTCTATGTCTATGTATCCGAGTACTCTTGACCCTCCCCTCTTCGAGCAATTTGCTCACATAGCCTTCGAAAGTTAGTCTCGGTCTACCTCGACACCTTCGATTCGCTCAACGTGCCCAAATCATAGAAAACAATATATATAATTACATAATAAGATGTTCTTTCATAAAGATTCTAAAAGCCTTGTTCTACTTTTAAATCTATCCCAGACTCTAGACTAATAAATTTTGACAAAAGTATGCTCGCCCGCCTCTAAGTACATCGCAATGGTGCCAAAAAGGTCACAGATAAATCACATTTCCGCAATTTCAATGCCATTTTCTTGCCTAGTTTATGAAAAAAAAAAAATGTTACGCCATAAAAATAAATATGAGTAAAATATAGGTATCTTATACTATGTAATACATTTTAATTTGACGCAATAGCCAAATGGACATTTGTTATGTTTGCAGCTTTAGAGTGGTGAGAAATGTCTGAATTTTTATAACTACCTTACGACACTGTTCTAAATACTGGTGTAGGCACAGGCCTAGACAATTTTATACCTTTCGACCTACTTTTCACTGGTATTGGAGACAACGTGACAAATGGAGACAGGCAATGACCAGCTTGCTGAATGACAGTCATCGCAACTGCCGACCTGTGCGCGGGTGGGTGCGTTGTCGTGATGAAACGCCCCTTCGAAGTTTGCCCCTTTTCCCTTTTCTCTTTGATGGCATTCCTCAACTGGGGAATTAATGCTGCATAATATTGGCCTGTAATAGTGGTTCCACGATCTAGGTAATCAATCAACAATATCCCTTCTGAGTCCCAAAATATTGAGGCCATAAACTGGCCAGCCGATGCCACGGCACGAAACTTCTTCGGGGTCGGTGATGACGGCCGTTTCCATTGCGAAGATTTCTGTTTTGTCTCTGGATCAAAATGTTGGACCTATATTTCCTCCATTGTTACGAAACGAGACCAAAAGTTTTCAGAATCTTCTGAAACTTGTCAAACAATATCTTCGAAATCTCAAGTTGATTTTGTTTCTGACTGTTGGTCAACATTCTCGGCACCCATCTAGCGGAGACTTTTCTCGTATTCAAAGAGGATTGAATACTTCCTTATAAAATGTCCGTTTCTTGAATTAAGTATCGAATGGTAACTCTTCGATCGCTCAATACAATTTTCTCGACTTTTGCAACATTTTCTTGGGTGACTGACGTCGATCGACGGCTGCAACGATGATCATTTACCATGCCCGTTCTCCCTAGTCGAAATTAAGAAGCCCACCTCGCGAAAGTGGAATACGGCTGAGAAGACTGTCCTACTATTGCCTCTAAATCGCAATGAATCTCTTGTGTCCTAAAATTTTTTAAACAAAGGTATTTAGTAACGACTCGCACTTCGTTTTTCAACTTTTTTGAGAACACGTTCCAACCCGAAGCAAACGAAGGACTACATTCAGAAAAGAAGTAAAAGAAAATCGAAGATTTTTTATTTATTAATATAACAAATATGTATGTGAGCTATGCCTGCCAGTATTTATTTATTTTCTTATCAAGGAGTATGTCGTTCTCACTACTTTTGATGCTATTGACACAAAGCTTTTACTCCTCGTAAAAACGTTGTGTCCATCGCATCATGTTTAGTAACTTTGATTGTGCCTAAATGTCATCGTATGATGGTATTCGTCTATTTTTATTTTATTTAATTTAAAATCACATACGTATTGCATTTATATTCGTTCCTTATTATCGTACATACTTCTTAAAAGTAACTTAAATCACAAGAAAAATTTATTACATAGATCATTGATTTTAACAATATTTTGTTAAATTAAAGAGAAAAAAGTTTTTAAAATTTCAACTGACACGGGCGGGATTCGAACCCGCGACCTTCGCCTATCCGTGGCAACGCTCTTACCTCCGAGCCACCGTGTCTTACACGCATCAGTTGAAATTTTAAGTCTGTACTTTAATTTAATCTCATAAAAGTTCAGCGTAAATATGCTTTAAAAATCAATAAAATTGCATAATAATATTTTATTAATTCACAACATACCAGGTTTATTATTTCAAGCAATGTATAACTATCTCTAACAAATAAAAGTCAATCTTGATGTACTTTATAAGCATTAAAACATATACATATAACGTCGTCTATCTATATTCAACTAGTATTTGAATCCTTTACGTTGACTTTTGATACTTTAGTTCTTCTTCCTTTTCGTCGCTTTGGATACGTGGTTATTGTGAAGCGTTTTTACATTTTAATGGCATAAACTTCGTCTCTTTCATATTATATAGCTATGTTCAGTTTTTTTTTGTCACCAGAAAGGATAAATTGCCTTTAGCAGAACGGAACTTTATTTCCTGGTAACTGTCTGATGCTGGTACTGTTCGTTGTAAACCGCAGCTTTAAATATCCATATTTGGAAATAATTCATGAAAAAAAATATCTTCACGCAATTCCCAATACAGGGGTAGACAGAGGTCTAGTCTAGACATTTAAGTCCCTTCGACCCACCTTTCACCGAAGATATTTTCGGGACAACGTGACAGGTGCCCGTCGCCGTCTTTTATGTCCAAGCCAACGATATAATTTGTACATAGCTTTTTAGAAAAACCCATTGGTACGGCCACTTGAGGATCGAACTCGGGTCTCTTGACTCGAAATTCCGACCACCCAACCACTCGGCTATCGTGACTTCTATAATTCATGAAAATAATTAAAAAGTCCGTCAGGCTGATTCCACCGATGTGCTTTCTCTCTTTTTTCATGAAAGTTATTAATTGATACACAGATTGATCACAAAGCATTGGAAATCATCATAATTTCACACATCTTATTTTAAACCCCATACATTTCCAGTTTTATTGCTTTCTCCCTATACATCTCCGGTTCGAATTGAGGTACGTGGCTCCTTTTGGTTGTGGAATACTTGCTGGAACGAGCTTTTTCATTTGAGCTTTTGCACACTTAAATTGTTTGAGTAGGAAGAAAGCTATCACGGGAATTCTTGGCTTTCAATACTGCGGAGTAACGCGGGACTTTTTCGTTCTTAAAACTTTACTCTTAATTTTAACGTGCCTAATTAAGTCGCGTCGTATTTACTCAAGACCATTCTGTTTTGATTACTTCTATCAATTTTTGTAATACAACAAATTTTGAAGTTCAGGCATCATTGTTCTTACGATTTCACTAAATTACGGGTGAACGGAATTATTACCGTTAATCTGTTTAGCCTTTGCAGGGGCTTCCTTCTTAGAAAAATTAAAAAAAATATAATATCTTCACGCAATTCCCAATACAGGGGTAGACAGAGGTCAAGTCTAGACAATTAAGTCCCTTTGACCCACCTTCCACCGAAGATATTTTCGGGACAACGTGACAGGTGGTGAGCCCGTCGCCGCCCTTATGTCCAAGCCAACGATGAAATTTGTACATAAGTTTTTGAAAAACTCATTGGTACTGCCACCTGGGGATCGAACTCGGGTCTCTTGACTCGAAATTCCGACCACCCAACAACTCGGCTATCGTGACTTCCTTCTTAGAAAAAAGAAAATTGTATCTTTCTTAGCCTTTAAATTTGTGTCTCCTGAATGCCTTTTTTATACGTACAATATACTCACCCTCGCTCCCACCCAGGATGGATCTGGACTTTGGCTTCGCCGTTAACCACGTTTCGGCCGCGGAGGGCTGGGTAAGAAGAGCGGTACTAAGACAACAACGCTAACACTTGATCCACAGTCCTCCAACATGCAATCATCTGAAATAGGCTGACAAAGCCGACTTGGAGCGGACTCCTCGGGCTGACCATACCCGCAAAGTACTAGCCATGTAGATTTCTCTTGATTTAGCTTGGGTGTCTCAGTTAACGCGAGAATCAGAGGCATCTTTGGAATGCCAGATCCATCTGGCTGGGACGCGTTCGGAAAATTATGTCATCTTAAAGTTGTCAAGTAAAATAAATCTTCACGCAATTCCCAATACAGGGGTAGACAGAGGTCAAGTCTAGACAATTAAGTCCCTTTGACCCACCTTCCACCGAAGATATTTTCGGGACAACGTGACAGGTGGTGAGCCCGTCGCCGCCCTTATGTCCAAGCCAACGATGAAATTTGTACATAAGTTTTGAAAACTCATTGGTACTGCCACCTGGGGATCGAACACGGGTCTCTTGACTCGAAATTCCGACCACCCAACCACTCGGCTATCGTGACTTCCTTCTTAGAAAAAGAAAATTGTATCTTTCTTAGCCTTTAAATTTGTGTCTCCTGAATGCCTTTTATACGTACAATATACTCACCCTCGCTCCCACCCAGGATGGATCTGGACTTTGGCTTCGCTGTTAACCACGTTTCGGCCGCGGAGGGCTGGGTAAGAAGAGCGGTACTAAGACAACAACGCTAACACTTGATCCACAGTCCTCCAACATGCAATCATCTGAAATAGGCTGACAAAGCCGACTTGGAGCGGACTCCTCGGGCTGACCATACCCGCAAAGTACTAGCCATGTAGATTTCTCTTGATTTAGCTTGGGTGTCTCAGTTAACGCGAGAATCAGAGGCATCTTTGGAATGCCAGATCCATCTGGCTGGGACGCGTTCGGAAAATTATGTCATCTTAAAGTTGTCAAGTAAAATAAATCTTCACGCAATTCCCAATACAGGGGTAGACAATGAAGTTCCACCGAAGATATTTTCTGGACAACTTGACAGGTGATGAGCCTGTAATTCGTACATAAGTTTTTGAAAAACTCATCGGTACTGCCACCTGGGGATCGAACACGGGTCTCTTGACTCGAAATTCCGACCACCCAACCACTCGGCTATCGTGACGTCTTGACAAGTAAAATTCAAAACAGTATACAACGCGTGGTAGCGACATAATGCTTCACTGCCGGCCGAAAAAGAAAGCTGAAAGTTGCTCCGCGGGCTGTGGAAATGACTATACTCAGTGTTTCTACGATCCTAAAGAATCAGAACGCAGAAGTCGCTACGGATGGGCGCATATACCTTGTTATTGTCAACTGTTGCGGAAGAAACGTTCCCGAGTGACAGTCTCGTGCAGGCAAACGCAGTGTAGGATGACCCCAGACCAGATGAAGTGACAACATGTACAATATTGCGGGAATTCGATGAATACGGGTGGCGCAGAACCGTTCAGGAAATCGGAAATATATGTTCAGTAGAGGACTTTTGTAAGGTAGTAAAGAAGATGAAAAATACCTAGAACAAACAACAACTAAAATATATGTTAAACAAATATACAGTACAGTAAAAAACAACTAAAATATATGTTTAATTCATCCCGTCTTCTTAAATTATAAAAATCGTGTAAAAATAACTTTCATTTTTTCTTGAGTGCGTAAAACAGGTCGCAACTATGCATAGAATATGCTTGTTGCATTGTCATTTTAAATATGTCAGCGCTTGCATGACTAAAGCTCTTACATTAAGCTGCACCAAGCAAGTCAGTTGTTAAATTTTATCTGGCTGTTTACGTAATAGTTTCGATGGTAATATGCCTAGGAAAAATAGACCAAAGGTAGATATATGAAATAGAAAGTAAGCATGTTACATGGTCATACTTAATATTACAATAACAGATACAACTTTTTACTTGAAGTAATATTGGAACAGGCCAGGCACTGACATTATCCTTACAATATTACTTCTTTCTTGCAAGTTTATGTCATTTTGGATTGCCGCTACATTTGTTAGCTAATACGAGCTGGTAAGGTACGATTTATGATAAGGTTATGACAATTTTTTTTGTGAAGTTGAGTCATCAATTAGTCGAACTCGAGTATCCCGACTCTGATTCCGATCACCCAACCACTCTGGTATCAACTTATAGCCGGGTGTCTTTAAAGTCTTTCAAAATCGACATTCATGAGGTATTAATAAGCATCGGAATTCGGGACCGAAACTAAACCTAATAGATATTATCAAAAAAATCTATTCCAAATTTCCATTTTGTCATGGAATCGTGTGACTCACATGAACGCGGAGCTTACGTAATTAATTGTTTTGTATAAAAAAACGTAGAGGCGTTTCGCCTCAGACACGATTTGAGTTTAGTCTTAATGTATTGCTTTAGCTTACTTTTGCTCAGTAAAAATAACTTGATCTTTAGAACCTTTAACAACCCACTCGCAGCTTAATAAAATCTTTGTTGGCACTTGTTCTATTTTTATCACTATCAGTTTGTAGACGCTGTGGGTAGATCTAAAGCACTTTAATAAATGCGAAATATTATTCATTCAATTTTGGTCGGTAACAATAACAAAAATTAAATTTGAGAATTGAGAAAATGGGGAGTTTGGTTGTTTTATTTTCGGATACCTAACTAACCAGATACTTATACTTAATTTTCTCTGTGATTTATATTTGACCCTAAAATATTTTTGGGAAAATTATATTTAGCTAATCTTGCGAAAAGCTATCAAATGATATCAAATTATAATTTTTAATGCTATTGATTTTCTGAATTTTTGCATGCACATTATGCACGTTATATGTTGCTTAATTTGTTTTGATTATTCCCTGTCAAATAAATGGTTATTTGTACTTTACATTTCGATTCTCTTAAACTTTTTAACTTTGTTTCGGCCTTCTGCCTAATAAATTTCCACAAAAGCGAGCACTCCTGTCGTAAGGATATAGCAATTGTAGCAAAGGGGCTGTGCACACTAATCTTAGTGATTAATTACCAGTTCAATTTATTTTGTTGTTTTTTCTTTTATCTAAATAAAATATGTTCACGCCATTCCCAATACAGGGACAGACATAGACTATTAAGTCCTTTCGACCCACCTTCCACCGAATAAATTTTTTGGGACAACGTCACAGGTGGTGGTATGTAGTTGTTTTAATTATCGTGGCTGTGTGGTATAGTATCTTTCCCTGCTTTACGTGATATAGGTAACGACTAAGATTTATTACCATCAGATGTGAATTGTCTCTTTCTACGATTCAACATTCCCTTGCCGCGAAATCAGTAACAGCAAATGCTTCTGATCGGAGGTATTTGCTTTCTACATAGGATTTATAACGTGCTGATAATTAATTTTTTTACCGCAATCCACCATTCGCCCATTGCAATGTCCATTTCTATCATTAAATTTTTTAAATTAGAGCAAGCAATTACCAGTTGTGGAATTAGATACAGTACGTACTACACGTTGTAGTATATTCAAAATAATTTTTAATAAATTTCATAATGGTTTTTGAAAAAGGAAAAAGTATGGCCGTCACTCATTGATTATTACTAATGCTATTTAGTTGTCACATTGTACCGGTTGGTAGTAGAATTATGAGGTCGAGGACAATTTTATAACCCCCAACACTAGATTTAACAATGCTAATTGCATTGTTAAATCTAGTGTTGGTGGTTATAAAATTGCGGGTATTTTTTCTGCTTCACTGAGTCGTATGACCTTGCAAACTATTGAGTTCATTACAGTTAGAATTATATATTTAGTGGACATTTTTTTCTTCAGTTAAAAATAAAATATCTTCAAGCCATTCCTAATACAGGGTTAGACAGAGGTCTAGACATTTAAGTCCTTTCAACCCTCCTTCCACCGAAGAAATTTTTTGGGACAACGTGACTGGTGGTGAGCCCGTCGCCGCCTTCATGTCCAAGCCAACGATATAAATCGTACCTAAGTTTTTGAAAAAACTCATTGATACACGTGCCTTGGGGATCGAACTCGGGTCTCTTGGTCTAAATTCCGATCACCGAAGCACTCGGTTATCGTGACCATTCTTCAGGTGTGCTTCAAAATTACTTTACCTTTTAAAATAATAATACTTTAATTTCATCGGAGTTAATATAATTTCATTGTGTTTTGCTTGCATCTGATGCTTTTGATTATTTGAAATTATTACGACGACAAATTTTCAAGACGCTATTTACTTAGACCCCTTCCGGACTGCCGTAGTGTTCGAAATGTGGAACTCTTCAGTTTTCAGACTTTAAAACATTTTTATCGACAAGTTTATTTCAGAATATTGTGAGACTAAAACTTATGTAATTTAAAATATATACCAATTATATCTGAACATTAGATATTACCACCCATATGTTTAATATTATTTTGTAAATAGAAGCCTACTAGGATAGTGTGTTCGTAGTCAGGGTCAACTAAAAGAAAAGTCTGATAAATTGGTTATCGTCAGATGGCAGGACAACTATCTCGACAAATACTAGACCAAAATTAAGAAGAACCGAGATAGGCAGCATCGTCTAATTGCAATGTTACTGGTTACTGGGCCACGAATTAAATTGGCAACAGAGGCAATTATGGGCAATGCCCTTACGGAAGTGACCTTAGCTTAACAGTGGACATTTACAAGCCGCTTTGTTATTGAGTAAGGTTTCAATTAGTAAGTAAGTCATACTATATCTATATTATTTTCTTGCTCTCATTATACTTTTTAGAACGTAGAAAATAAAAAAAAATAGTGTAATAGAATTATAATACCAAAGGTGTTAATTATATATCACGCATGTATATAATTTTAAAGAGTATTACAAACATTCATAATTGGGATGAAAGCGACTAATTTGTTTCGTCTCTGAACGAAAAAAGTGTTAGCCATCTTCATTATCGGATTATTCTATTCCTATTTAAACTGATATTATAAGTCTAAGTGATTTATGAAATAACAAAACAGAATCCTTGTAATCCTTAGTAAACCCGTAGCAAAAAAATATACTTAAACATCTGCCTGTCTGTCTAACTATATTTCTGTCTTCATGAGATAAATGATGTATTGTGTAGATGTGAATTGAATTATACTCACAATTTATGAGGGTTAATTGGCGACTCCTTCGATCGACCGGCGAAACTGATGAATAATTTATTCTGCTCCTAATATGGAATGTAATTAAAAATTAAAACTCCAGTTACTTAAACAAGAGAATATACGTTAATGAAATCTTATTATCCTAGTTCTCATATTGTCCATTATTGTGACTGATACTCCTTGAATAAAAGTACTCGTATATTGATTGTCTGTTTATTGACATATTTATAAATATTTAATTTCTAAACTCTCCTTGTATATATAAAAGAATATTCTGCATTGCACCTCACAGAAAAACAGAAGTATCAGTTCGATACAAAATTTTTATATAACTTAAAATGGTTGTAAAGAAAGGAAATAGAAGTTGATTGATACAGTTGATAAGTTGATTGATACAACAATTTACAATAAATAAATGTAATGTATAAGTAATTATACATTACATATTATACCGTTTAAATTTATACCGTTGTCTTGGACATAAAGACGCCCTCAGGCTCACCACTAATCACGATGTTCAAAATACGCTTCGATGAAATGTGGATCGAAAGGATTACATTGCCTAGATCGCTGGCTACCCTATATTTGAAAATGCGTGAAGATAAAAATACACAGTACGTAAGATTTTATATTCAAAAATAAATAATAATAAAAATTACAATATTTTTATTATAATATGATTCAATCTTCACTCACTCTACCAACGCGCCCGAATCACCGAACCACGCCTTGTCCATTTTAGTTATAATATTCCTATTATATCCTTGTGTTAATTTATTTATTAATTTGTGTTTTGTGCACTCTTTTTGAATTTAATAATTTTCTGGATTTAAGTTGTTTAATCCTTCTTTACTACTTCTTATCAACCCCTTGGTAGATTGGAAATTATTATGTAGACAAATGGAATAGAGAACAAAGATTTTACCCAAGCAGCTGATTGTTAAAAGTTTCTGATTTACGTTGTAATCTGCTCTGCAATTATTTATTATATAAAAAAAACTTTTTAGTGTATGTAACAAAGGAAAAGGTCTCGAGCGGACAAAAGCAAATAGCTATTTATTTCGTAGACTTTTGATCTAAAACTTACATAATAAAGAAGATTATGAGTTAAGTTATTACAGTTGGTACTTTTTACATTAGGCATATAATCGGTTTATCACCTCTGGTTATGAATTCAGAGAGTATTCTAAATCACTTTAATATTGGAAATATTAAGGAACCCTACTTTCATGTTATGCGTTGTTAGTAATTTGCTATCTAATGTGTAAATTATGTTTTAAATAGGTCCCCAAGTTCGGGAATAGAAATCTGCAGCCTCAGTTCATTAAAACAACCAAACTAGTTACTTAGATTTAATTTTACCCCCGGGATCAGTGGTCAACAGCAACTTGAGTGAAATGACGTAAATATTTTTAATGCAAACTTTTAGTCCTAAAACGTGTATATTTACTGTAAGAAGGAATATAATCAATAATATATCTTTGTACAAAATTTATCTCCCGATCCTTATTAATTCATTTTAATTATATTCCAAACGAGTTAGAACTGTATGAAAACATACACGGAAAATCGCTGAACCCCAAGGCAACACTGGTTGAAGATAAGACTAATGAAGAAAACCAGAATGTGCCGGCAACATACCTATGAGTCGCTGCATTACTTCCCAAAAAACATGTGTCGCATTTTTCTGGCAATATTTTTTCATGTAATGTAATGACAATAATTGGAAACAACGGGCAGCCGGTCCATAAAAGAGTAACTTGGAAAAAAGGGCAGTGAAACTCGCGAAAATATTATATCATTAAATGAAGAATATTCTGTTAATTTAATTTCTTAAATTTATCATTTTAAAAAAGTCACGGTATCCGAGTAGTTGGATGATCGGAATTCAAGTCAAGAGACCCGAGTTCGATCCTGAGGTGTTTTTAAAACTTATGTATGGTTTATATCGTTGGCCAGTACATAAAAACCGCAACAGTGTCACCACCTATCACGTCACAAAAAAGTCTTTTTTTTTTAATTGTTTTATCCATGCCAAATCTGGCAAATCTTCCTTAGGGACCTATGTCCTGCAGTGGCCTTTTACAGACCGTCAAATCCGTTAAGATTTCCTCATGCATGCAAAATTCTTAATTGGACTTAAAAGGTTTTACCTTTTTCAACCTTATTGGTAATAACCCTACCTTCGAAGCTACGGGTATCCACTATACGGGTATAAAATGAATGTTTGCCACATTTGTGTGAAGAATATAAATGTTCGTACTGAAAGTATATCGTATCGTTAGCTTGGACACTAAAACGGCGGCACTCACCACCTGTCACGTTCTTATAAATAGGCTTTGGTGAAAAGTGGGTCGAAAGGACTTCATTTTCTAGACCTCTTCCTAACTCAGAATTGGCAAAATGCGTAAAAATAAAATAAAGAAATGAGAAATATGTGAAACACAATTTTGCTCGTCGGATTTTGATATAAAAATCCAATGTTTTTAATTCATGCTTTGTTAGGAGTCAGAAACACCCCTAAAAGAAAGAATTGAAACATTGCAAAAATCTTTTCCTCGTGTAGATGCAATTGTGGACCCAACCTAATTCAAAAGTAGTCAGTTTTCAATTGCCCAGCTAAGAGAGGGACTTTATGTCCTGCAACACCATACATCACCATATTTCTCTGCTTATGGCTTATTTTTTATCCATTATTTTAGATTATTTTTTATTCTCAGTTTTGTTATTTATTCAATATTTGTAAATGTAAATATTTATCATGACGAATAATTACTCCAAATTCGATAAACTTTTCGTTACTTAAAAGTCTTAAAGTTGTCTGTTAGATTTAGGTCTCTCCTGTAATAAGGTTTAACACCAGACATTTCGCCGCTGAGATGATAGGCTGCCGTCCGTCACCGTACTGCACAATCTATCGATTTATATTCCACGTCTGTCTTTCAATAAATATAATTAATAAAAATGCTTACTAATAGTGTAAAACTGGTGAGTAAGATTTAAGATTTCATAAAAATAATATACTAGGTGTATATTACTTTTATGAAATGTAAAACCTTCTTTTTATGAAATCTAAAATCTAAACCTTTCTTTTCTATCACATACTGTGAGAATATTAAACCATGAATTTAATAAAATTCTAGTCAAGTATTTCATATACTTTCGAAATGTTTTCGAAGCCTCTTCAATCTCTCTCTCATTTTTTTTATTCGTAGATTTATTTCAGTGAAACGAGGTCAGCCATTTCCATAAAATTCTATGAAGATAAATCAAAATGCTTTTATTTATTAAGGTATATATAGCCCTGTTTATCCGCGTAACAAATAACTTGATCCTATGAAACACTGTAATGCTGTACAATTAAGTGTGCTCCGTTTTCGCCCGCGATTCAATACTGTTTCGGTTTCGGGCTAAAAAGTTATCTATATGTTAATCCCAGGTATAAGTTTGCTCTTTTCCGCAAATCCCTTATTGAAATATGGACCGTTTGTTACTTTGGTACAGCGTACGAAAGTAACAAACGGTCAAACAGATATATGTTTGCGTGAATACATGAAAATGAGAAATGGTAGAAATAGTAATACGTAATTAAATAAAGTGAGAAACAGATCAACCACGGCATAAAGACTGAAGTCTATTATCAACTGAACTGTACACATTTCAGAATATTGTGTATTTAGCACGTTACCTCATTAACACACCAACATATTGATAAGTTCAAAAATTACTTAATATTTTACTAGTTCCTATTAAGATATAAACAAACTTGTAAATGCATTAAAAAAAAAACGATAAAATAAAGCTAAAAAATTACTAAGAAATGTAATAAACTGACTTCGAATGTTTGAAATAGAAACAAATCATTTTTTCAGTTTTATTCTTCTCTAACAAACTTTAACATATTTTGAATGATATATTGGAACTAAATATGATAGCCAGGATTTTTTTAGAAGTTCGGTGATTTGAATTACGTTGTAATGCATGATTTATATTGTACGAGGAAAGGGGTGTAGGTCTCCGGTAAGCTTTTCATAGGGACGAAACTCTGAAGCAAAAGGCGCCTCAACGTCACGACGATCAGCAGCATTATCTGCCGTGTGGCTTTCTTAAGAATTACCTGAAAATTACTTTTAATTAAATAATATTATAATAATAGTTAAATAACATAAAATTACTTTTAAATTTTAATTGATCTCAACCCTGCAGCGATTTTAACAATTATCCATTAAAGTAGAACAGCCCGAAACATTAAATAAACTGTTAATTTATTCGAGCGCTCATAAACGTTTCTAATAGTCAGGGTATATTGCGTGGGATGAGACGTCGATAAGTAAGTTGAAAGTTAATTAAATGTTATTAATAGGATGGTTAACAAAATAGTTATTATAAGTATTTGGATTTTAATGAAAAAGGTAAATTTCGCTAGACGAGTAATGTTTAAAATTTACCGGGGCAGTTAAATAAGTCAGAATATTTCTGAAAATATTCATAAATATTCTGCTTTATTTTACGGCGTTTGTTGACGTTTAGTTTCTCTTGATAGATTCCGTTCGGTTTCGAGGTGTTTGGAGCGTATCAACATTGCCTTTCTGCAAATGGTTCTACTTGTGCCGACACTGTGGATCGAGCTCGTGTTACTATAACCTGTATTGGGAATTGCGTGAAGATATTTTTGTTTTATAATCTGAATCGTCTTTTTAAGTTTTTTCTTTTCAGTAATCTTAAGGTTCCATCTTCTCTGTTAAAACATTGCATTCATGAATCATATTTTTATTTTCAGAAACTAAGCACGAATTAGAAGATCTCATGGCCGATATCAAGAAAACTGCCAACAAAGTTAGAGGAAAATTAAAACGTAAGTGTCGTTTTCTTTCTCTGCCGATAGCGATCTCCTTAATCAATTGATGATTGGTTGAAGCAAATTCTCAACAATAGTTCACCGTAGCAGGCAGTTATTTAGGAAAGCGATAAAGTAACTCAGTATTTCGTGGTCTTATCGTAACCAGTATACATGTACATAAATACGTTCTCCTCTGAGATGTATTGTGTTAGGACATCGAAGGTGATTTCCAATCCTGCCTTCGAAACTAAGGATTGCGGGTTGGCATCCGCTAGATCCGCTTTCTGATAGATAAATGAAATTAAAAAAGAATTTGTAAACGTATTGCCCATAAAATATGGAATGCAAAAGAAACTAACTTCTCCTGAAGGTCACATGAAAAAGTATATCGAAATATGTAACCAAGGTACATGCGTTTATGAAGCGTGTATGACGTGATGGGTAGAAGCGTAAAAGTTATGTAAAGATCGTGATACTTGGCGATTTTTCTGGTTATGCCGTTATAGATAGTAAAGTAATAAAGAAGTTAGTATAGCATGGTTGCAGTGGATATCCTAATATAAAATCTAAATCTTAATCTGCAGACATAGAGCAAAATATCGAACAGGAGGAGCACTCTAACAAATCGTCGGCGGATTTGAGAATAAGAAAAACGCAGCACTCGACTCTGTCCCGCAAGTTTGTCGAGGTGATGACGGAGTACAACCGCACGCAGACGGACTACCGGGACCGGTGCAAAAACAGGATACTCCGGCAGCTCGAGATCACAGGCCGGGCCACTACGGATGATGAGCTCGAAGCTATGCTGGAGCAAGACAACCCGGCAGTCTTTACTCAAGGGGTAAGTGCGTAGCATGCTGACATGTAATTCTATGATAAGAAATTTCACGGTCCCTAATCATAAGCAAGGGCTTTTCTTGAGGGCAAGCCTTTCAGTTTGATTACATAAATAAATAAAATAAATAAATATCTTCACGCAATTCCCAATACAGGGGTAGACAGAGGTCTAGTCTAGACAATTAAGTCGCTTTGACCCACCTTCCACCGAAGATATTTTCGGGACAACGTGACAGGTGGTGAGCCCGTTGCCGCCTTTATGTCCAAGCCATCGATATAATATATCGGACATAGGTTTTTCAAAAAAAAAAACCCCATTGGTACGAGCCTGCCACCTGGGGATCGAACTCGGGTCTCTCGACTCGAAATTTCGACCACCCAGCCACTCGGCTATCGTGTCTTTTTTCAGTTTGATTAAGCGTTGTTTAATATGAATGTTTGTGTTTATATAAATATTCATCTATGTATTATATTGTACTGTTGGTTTGGACACTAAGACAGCGATGTGGTAACCACCTGTCACGTTGTCCCTAATAGGCTTCGGTGAAAGGACCATCAACCGACCACTGTCTACTCCAGTATTGGGATTATGCATAAAGATATTTATATTTAAATGATTTAGACAACGTTATGAGTTATAAAATTGTTTTCACATGCGCGTTGATATCTCCAAAATACATCAGGTGAACAGTGGATCAAAAATGGACCAAATAGTCTAGAGCTCTGTCTACCCCAGGAAGGGAAAAGTACGCGAAGATGCGCCTCGCAAAATTATCAGCGTTTCGATTCACATTACAGATCATAATGGAGACCCAGCAAGCAAAGCAGACGCTGGCGGACATCGAGGCGCGGCACGCCGACATCATCAAACTCGAGACGTCCATTCGCGAGCTGCACGACATGTTCATGGACATGGCCATGCTCGTCGAGAGTCAGGTCACTCGCTTTTCTATTTCTATTACACATAATTGACTTTATGTCGATCAGTATAGGGTTGTTTATTGCTCAGTAACAGGTAAAAGAGTAAACAATCTAAAACTAGATACCTGGTTATAATGAAAAAATATACAGATTTTTTCATTATTTCGTTTGCGTATTATTTTCGAACGAATTTGCAATTTCCGCTTCTCTCTCTGATTTCTCTTTTTATATTAAACACTGGTCGAAGTTTTATTTTTTAATGCGCATGCTGGTACATAATTGGGGGTAAATCCCTCCGGTTTCAATAACTTCTTGTTTTTTTTTCAAATATGGGAAACCTTTTATAAATTAGAAACTAAAACTGTGTTCTAAATATTTAATTTAATTATATATTTTAAATATCTATAAAAAATATTTTTGAAAAAACGTCATGAATTACATTTTACGAATTAGACCTTTATTAGCAGCTAAAATTAGAAATTAAAAATGTTTTTCCTACTTTAAAAATTATTTTGCACTCTTATTTAACAACGAATATAATAATAACACGTCCTTATATTTATAAGGACGTTGTTAATATAATCCTCGTAGAACGTTGTTTTTATTAAAGTGAGATCTGGTCGGCATATTTGACTATTGGATAAATGGGTCCGAACCCTTATTATTAAATGTTACATTGCATTGTCGCTGCGACACTGCTTTTGACTGTTTGTTCTTATCGCATTATTATTGCAGCGGATCTTGCAAATAACATAAATGCGTTGATGACTTATTATTTCAATATTCGGAAATCCTAGGAGATTTCAGTGTCGTTTAGGAGAACCAGATACTGGAAAATAAAATTGTTACCTACTCGTAGGTTTGCTAATTCCTAAATAAAACAAACTTACACATCTCCTATGGATACAGGGTGAAATGATCGACCGCATTGAGTATCATGTAGAGCACGCTGTGGACTATGTCCAAACTGCCACACAAGACACAAAGAAGGCCCTAAAATATCAGAGCAAAGCCCGACGGGTGAGTTTTCAGCATTCCACTGTCGGTTCATTCATTGCTAATGTGTTTTTTGTTTTGTTTGTTCCCCCCCCCTACCGCTCCCACCCATCCTTACTCCCGCGTTCCTTTGTTATGTTGTGAATGGTTCATACATGCAAACCTGTTACTTTTATTTTACATTGACGGTCCGGTGATTGGTTCACACCATTATTTATGTTTACCATTTCTAATTGATAACCACGTGTGCATCCACGATTTGGCTTTAAGTGTTGTGTCCTAACTGTTCATGTCTCTCGAACTAACACTCAATGGAAATGGGCTTCTTACTTTAACATCGTTATCTGTATGTATCACTAATTTGACTTTGGTTTGGTGTGTGCGTAATTTGCCTTTTTTATTCTTTTATTTTGTACATTTAACGCAACATGTTATTATGTAACAAGCGTGGGATTAATACAATAACTAATTTACAAACTGTAATACTATGTATTTTAATAATATGATCACTTAACTTATGATGAATGTTTATATATTCACTTGTGCGTCTATGTGAAATTAGAAACTTGGGTGTTTCGGGCATCTAAAACATTTATTTAATCATAACCTTTAGAAGTTGTGTGGTCGGTTCCGGTATGTGCTTGAGGGCTATCCTAAAATCGTATGAACCAATCGGCCGTATGCAAAGTACGATCGTACGTCCCGTTCCCTCCCAGCGGCACTGACCTTAGCGCGAGCAGGGCGAACTGATAGATCGCATCGAGCACCACGTGACGCAAACCACTGACTACGTGGGCTCGGGACAGGAGGAGCTCGTACAGGCTCTCCATTGGGCAACGAAAGCTCGGAAGGTAATACACGAGACCAACTATGATTCACAAACTCCTTCCGGTAAAATAACCTCAGATAATCTTTTACTAAAAAAAACAACCACTATATTATTATATTCTTGGAGTGTTGTAGTCGTATTCACAGTATCTATAACCTATTTTACTAATAACACTCAGTAAATTGGTGAAAAAGATACAATACTTTGACACTGTCACAGAGAAAATATTTTTCTTTCCGACGTCTGTCACTGTCTTATAATATACTTTTCTTTTTCTTTTACTTATCTTAAATTGTAACATGCATGGTCTTATAAGTGACTACTATATATACTATATATATGGGAAATATCTAAATAGACAGAAAAAAAATTAAATTAGGTTTATTATTTATATCGATTTAAAGTCAATATGAACTTGAGTGAAGATAAGATTTTTCATTATAAAATTCTTAGTTAAAAATATTTTAAAATATCTGTTTTCATGTAGCATAGGTAACACGCACATTATCTTGCTCTAAAGACAGACTGTATCTGATGTTTTGTAAGATTCATTTGATAAACATGTCAGTTCAAATCAATGAACAAGATAACATTTCTAACATGACCATCTTACTAAATATTGTATGTGCCTATTACAAATGAGCCGAAATGGGAATCATGAGATAACCGCCATGTTATACTTTTGCAGAAGGTATAGCAACTAAATTAATTATAAATCCATTATTTTTCAAATAAAGATGCATGCTTAAAACGTAATATATGACTCGTTTCGCTTAGTAATATCTTATTAAAATACGGTATATAAAAGAGAATAATTAAAAAGAAGCATGAAAATATATGAAACTGTATTATTCATAATAAGTTATACTGGTTTTAAAATTTAGATTGACAAAAGATTTCTAAACCGAAACCGAAGATGGAACATATGTTTGCCGGGGCTTTTTATAATTGCACATGCATATTTTATTATTTATTGTGATGTGGGGTTTTTATGTTATTTGTATGTTAAATGTTTGCGGATTGCTTGGGTTTTACTGCTCAATTGGCGTATTAAAATGAAGCTTTTAAATACATTTAATTGTGTCATTTAAGCTTGTAGCCTAAAGTGTATTTTTCTTTAGGAAACGGTAAATGATTTGTCGTTTAAAAGCTTTTTAACAATGTTTATCTTTATTTATTTAAAACTGATTGTTTAGTTAAAATCAAAAAGACTTTTAATAAATACTTGGTTTTCTTTTTAGAATCTTCTAAATCTTGGTATAATTTGTAAGTGCATTTTACCAATGGAAGGAAAATACATTTTGTCCGTACTTTGTATACCCACATATATACATGTTACTTGAAAAAAAACAACATCGTGCACTTTCAGATTGTAATAAATTAAAAAAAGAGAAGCTTTTTGTGTTCTTTGGCACGCTTTGTTTCGGAATCAACTTCTTTAAATATGTTCCCAAATATTAAAAGTCATAAATAATGTAAGAAATAGTTTTGGTCAATTTATAAATTATAATATTAACACGTTAAAGTCAATGTAACTATGACATACCTGAGTAACATATCTGTTAGTAATAATATAAACACATTAAATTCAATATAATTTTTATAATAATATATTCACATGTAATTGTTTTCTTTATGGTGATGGATATTAAATACTGTGCAAATACTGTAATAAACTGGATTCTTTGTTTCGATTGAATTTTTTAAATGTATGTCATCGATATTTTTGCAAGAGACAATCACGTATCTAAATATTAATTGCAGTAATTTTATTTTCTTTTTGTTTCTCCTTTGTCATTACAGAAAAAAATCTTCATCATAATATGCCTGTCTGTTACGCTGGTTATATTAATAATAGTACTTGCTGTCGTGCTGAGTTAAACGCCGTATGAAGATTCTGATAAAATGGTGGCCCAACCGAGTATACGATGCGAAGGACATTGGGATTTAATTTATTATGATCACAAAATTTTGCATTGTTTTATACCCACATTTATCAAAGGCAATAAATGCTTTCGTTCACTGAAGTCGCTGGAATGCTAGGATTGTGCAAAAATATCTACATTTCTGATGAGTATGATTGAATAATTATATATGAAGAATTAATTCATTCTGCCCGAAACCGTGCTCGCAGGTGGAAACAGCCATAACGATAATCAAACCTTTCAAAAAAGTGTCACGCAAAACTTGTTAAAATACTTTACAAAGATCATGTTCAGTAATTGAGAAGTACAATTTTGCACTGAATGATATTTGTGAATGTGCATAAAATATTGCTTTTACAGCAGCTGTCGTTTATAGAACATGTTAGTTGGTTTTTAACGCTTATTTCCACCTAATTGTTAATCGTGCACATTAATTTACGAATTAACATTTTTGTATTATAGTTATGCCGCTTATTTTATGTAACGGCTAGTACGGGTCACATTGCGAATGAAATGGATATGTTTTCCGTAGGATTATATCTTGAAATTGATAATATATAATAATAAAATTGAGCGTACCTAGATGCGAAGGTAAACCATAATTTTCCAATGTTCACTACCGGACATCGGCATCATTTATTTTAGCAACAACTCTTATGTATGCAACATTTTCTGGCCTTTTCCTATGCTATCAAGATAAGAAAAAATATTTTTAACTATTCATATTATATGTAACTGCTGACATCCGACTGATGAAAATACTATGAAAATATTAAGAAGATGTGTTTTCAACCTATCAATATGACATCATGCATCTTTAAGATAATAAAAGTCGATGAGAGCGTCAAATAATAGGGCGTTTCTTTATCGCTTGTTGTTATTAATAATTAAACGATTGAAATGGCTAAATATAATCCGACGATATGCAATGTGACCCAATTTAATAATTAGTTGTGACATCATCTCGAATTACCTACATAAACATTTTTAAATTATTCACAGCTTATGAATTTTCGTATACATAGAATAAGCGAAAACAAAATATATAAACAAATGTCGCACATTCACCGTGCTGCAATCAAGACAATATTATAAAGTGCAATAAGTAGATTGTGCTTTAGAAATAGGTTATAAGTACGTATAAATAATAGTTCGACTGGTGTTGCTAGTGTATATCAGATGTATATCAGATGATTAATTATTGTTTCAGTGTACATAATTTATCTGTTATTTATGATTTTCCGAAGGTCTCGGTGAGATATTAAGTGTTTTCCCAGTTGATCTGTAATGTATGTTATAAATAAATTCGATTGATTTTTGTGTTAACCAACATACATAACCGAATACATACTATAACCTATGAGACCATATTTTTTCTGAAATGTCTATAAATCTATAATAAATCCTAAAGTTCTGATTAATACTATTTAGTATAAAAAAGGTTTTCTTGTGAAACTCAGTTCAGAGCACCGAAATCAAAGTACACAGGATATATTTCCAAAAAATATATTTTTCTGTATCACATATTTACTTTGACAACAGAATAAGGAGTGGCAATGATTATGTTAAATCTGTTTATTTACATTTTTTAAATCACTAAATTGAGATAGAGAAGTTATTATATTTTATTTAGTAATAGTGCTAATAACCTAAAATTGTCTCTTTTTTGTTAGTAACATTTTTTTTGCTTATCATATTTAAAAGTTACTAATGATGCGACCAGTATTCTTCTAAGTTTAAGATGGTAGCAAAAATTATTATTTAATGCTTATTTACTGTTATGATTTGTTTATCAATTTATAATACTAGTTCTATAATGTTGGAGAGGTAAACAATTTTCTTAACTAGTACTTACTTTTTCAGTTAATCATTTGAACGTTTGTTTGTTATTTGACTATTTCATTTGTTTATGATGCAATATTTATATTGAGTCATCAAATTAAGTAATTTTATTAGAAAATGTACAGTTGCATTTAATAGGAGCATTTTATGTATTTTGCGCACAAACTTTGGACAGCGGAATTATTTATGTAATGATTGTTATGTTGATTATAATGATATAGTTACTTGGTATTACAATCGTTTGAAAGTTCAGTTTATCCAACGATTAAAGCTAGTTAATGTAGTGTTAACGTACGTTTGTTCAGATGTCGAAGTGTTGCTAGTTCTTCAGATTAAATTCCACGAATTTAGAGTATTCGTCGTTTGGATTTCGTCGTATCGAAGAGAGGACATTCTCAACCTTAACGTGCGATGAAACTTGCGTAAAGAGGTCAAAATAGGTAATATTGTTTTTACAAAATTATATAGAAAAAGAACTTGTAACAATGACCCTTAACACGCAACGTCATCTGGCAAGCAAAACTAACGCACTTATTTTTTAAAAGACTGTGAAATAATTTAATGCCATTTTCATAATTATTAATTATAGAAGCTTAATTTACGATCAATCTAATCAATTACACAAAAGACATACGCCTGTTTTGTATTTATGTATAGTTGAAAATTATTATTAAGTTCTGTATCTTACTCTACTTCATAACGAAGATTTTCTGTTACAAATTGTTTAGAATTGTATATGCGAGAAGATTTACTCATGATGTAAATATGTTTAGAATTTTGAAAAATTACATTTATTTATTTTATTTCGATTAATTTATTTTTATTTTAACACCACCTTTTTTTATTTAACCATATATCAAGGCAAATAACGCACCCACTCTCGAAGTTCAAAAGAGGCCTGTCAATAGTTGTGTAATTACCTTGTGACATAGATATAATGTAAGAACGAATCGAAAATAACGGCGCTCGTCGCTGGGACAAGTTTAAAGCGTAATTTTGCATGCCCGCCATTCGACACGACAGAAGAAGATCATGATCCTAGTGTGCCTGCTCATACTGGGTCTGGTTATCGTGGGCTACGTGTCGAGCCAGTTCACCGGCTGAGCGGGACACCAACTCGAATCCCCATCGCCAAATGCTCAAAGGTAAATTTATTTGTCGTACCCCGGCGAGCCAACCCCACTCTGTACGGCTGCAACGCAGAATGGCGGTTCGCTCGCCGCTTAATTCTATGTACTAATATGTGTCGTGTTTGTCCCCTGTGCAGAAGAAGATAATGATTATGCTGTGTCTGCTCGTGCTCGGCCTCATTGCGACCGGATACGTGTATAACACGTTCTTCTAAACACGGGAATTGGGGCAGGTTTGAAGCGTTACCTGGGCTTCCATAGACAGCATCCATAGTTAGAATATTTTAACATATCGACTCATTGAGTAGAGGCTGTTGGATATTTTAGGTACGATCATATCGCTTACATCGAGTTTCGCTGGCTCTCAATGAGGCTAATCATTTATTCGACATCGCGTAAACGTTTTTTCGCTACAATTTTCGAAAACATTAAACACAAAATTTGCATGCGCCGTTTTGACACTCAGGTAACATAGCGCAATAGAGTATTATGAGTAATTATACATGATGCACATGAACATGACCTATCAGAATATTCATTGTACAAAATACATTTATTATATACAAATACATTTATCTTCTACCTACAATCAATAATACATTACAACTCTGACTGCTATCTTTTTTACATTATTAGCAAACATCACTTGTACTTTAGATGAAACTTCACACATGTAGATAATACTATAAGTGATGATAAATACAATAATAGTGTACCTGGAATTAATCAATTACAATTAAGGATTTGTAAAATTTTCCTGTTTTGCAGAGTTTCCCAAATACCTCCTGTTTAGAGTCCCAGCAATCCAGCATTCCGCACTTTTTCAAGTAAAGAAGTATTCGACATAGTACAAATACGTTTTATTAGTAAAATATTTTTTTTATTATGTTACCATGTAATTACTCAAAAAAAATCAGATTGTAGTGGGCTATTGAAGTCCATTACTTTTAAAATTTACCAGTACACTAAAATTTATTATCGAAGCATCACTGTTTGAGATCTAATATAACTAGTAATTCTAGTACTAGATAGAATCGAGGGGTAGGATTGCGGAAATCTAATATATTAAGATGCTCCTCATAATTAACAATGAAATGGTATGTGATGACATTTACATGATATGTGACATAGTCCAAAGTTAAGGTTCTTTTTTCTTTCCACACAACGTTGAAAACCAATCGGCTGCTACAAAAGGAAAAGAAGTAAAATTCCTTATTTACGCCATGGGCGACTAAGTCACAGCAACGCAGTTTCCATATGGGAGGAAAAAACCTCGTCTAACGGACACGTAAATATAACTCACATGCAATTTTTCCAGAGTTCAACTGAATATTATACGCACGCACAGGTATTTACTGCTCAGCCTTCGTACCCTCTTCGTGCCAAAATCTATATTTCAAGTGGAATAGAATAGACGAAAACCGTATATACGTATATGTAGCCCTTATTAAGCCCGTTAATACTTTTTTATTAGAAAATTTCCCCCACACTATCATTTTTGAATATCAATAGCACCAACATTTATGCCGGAATTGAAAATTTTGTTCACTTACTAGTTAACTTACATTATGTCCCCATAAAGTAATGCTCTTACCGATCCACAATGATCCGCTCCACCAATGTAGTTTTATTGTTATTGAAATATAATTAGAATCTATTACAATATTATAATAGCACGGAAAATAAGATCTTGTAGAAAACTATTTGGGAAACTCTGACGTTACATTTATCATGACTTTAAATAAGAAAGGGGGGTTGGGTCCAATTTTTTTACATTACTTGAGTCTAGTAAAATACTCTGATTAGAAACAAGCTACATTTTACAAAGGTAGTCAAACAAAAAAAAACATTCCAAAACCTTTTATTTGTTTTTCCAATTTTTAAGCGCATGTCCAAATTCATTGATTTATCTTAGGTTAATAAAAAGAAAAGCATTTATTAGTGAATTGGACCGCCCTACTTATCATTTGTTATTCATATCTACCAGCACTTATTTTTATCTTTTTGCACCACTATTCTTAAGTTTATATTTATGATATTTTTAAGTTTTATATTATCTGATTCTTATAATGTATTCATTTCTGCCTTGTTGTTTGAAATATTATAAACTTCAATTCATTATGTATTACCCGCATATAATCTATCACAAATATGACATATACAGAAATAATTTCAAAGTCCGTTAAAGTTACTTACATATTTAGAAATGACATTTTTAATTAAAATAAAAGTTTAAAAATATGATCGACTATACTATTTACAACTTTTAAACAAACTATTTTTACTTATACCTATTGACAGAATTAATTATGTGAAAACTTTCTAGATCTAGGTAAATATTAGGTTTGCGTCTTAAATATGCTTTAAAATAACACATTTTGAATAACCCTTAGCCTTAACGACAGTAATTCAACTTTTGCTATTGAAGACATTTGTTTTTAAAGAAAGCTAATTTTGTTCACTTATTCTCTTCATCAGGTAGTTTATCTTAAGATGGTAAATACAACCAATGGTTTTTATCTTTAACAGCGGTTTTAGATCATGCAAATCTCTGTTCTATTATATTTAAATTTCTCTTGTAAAATGTATGGCACGAGTTAGTCGAAATGTTATTATAAAATGTAAGTATTTCCGCGTTGTAATGATTTGTTAATAAATATGGTATTTATGCTTAATTTAGGCGTGAGTCAGTGAGCGGGACATAATTTAACTAAAAGGCATGGTTAAGATAATTTAGGATAAAACATAATGGCATGCGATGTATATTGTCCTAATAAAATCATTTATAGTTTGATGTTGTACTAATTGTAACAACAAGTTATTATACAAGTTGAAAGATTTTTTTAACTAATTCATTCCTGCACGTTACGTTAGACCGTGATAAAGAAAGTGCAACATGAAACTACGTAATGTGATTAATTTTGCCCTGTTTATTATGTGAATACTAATGTTTAAAACTATAGTTTGCTATTATATTTTCACAGGACAATCAAGCAAAGAAAACTTTGTTGCTAATATCATGTGCCTGCATCCCGTCTGGCAACAAAGAACATCAGTCGAGCAAGTCATCTGTTACAAATGCATATAATCATTTGCTCTTGTTTAATTTATAGAATAAGATTTACAGTGAACTGTTTATATTATATTTGGTTTAATCCGACAATTATATTCTTGATTGAATCCAACCAAGTAAGGATTACAGTTTCTTAACATTACCAAATATTTTCTAACTTAAAATCGATCGTTTTATGTCATGGAATAGCGTTAGCACTGATTTTACAGACAATGCATTTATTTTAATGCTTTTTGATAAATAACCAAAGCACTTAATATATAAAAAGATACGACTTTATTTTTCCTAGTACTTACTTCCTTTGGTTGCTTTAACAGTGAATTAAATTTTTTGTATTAAATTTATAGTTTAAAGCATTATTAGAAATTTCATAACGTTGAAATCACTTACTTAATCATTAAGTAGTACATTTTGTAGATCATAACAATATTTCCATTGAACTTATATAATTTTTATCGCTGCAGGCTGTTTATCTATCGAGGTACTCTTAATACACATCATAAAAAACGCCAACGGAATTAGATATATTTATAGTAAAGATTTCGAGCTACTTGAATTATAATTCATATAAGCTTCGAGTGTGTCGTTTTAAAATATGTCATGGTATGATATCGGTTAGATACTATTACTGTGATACAGTATAGTGAGTTCAAATATAAATGAAAGGCAATATGTACATGAAATATTGTATAGATTTTGATCAGTTAGTATTCTGATTCTGATCCGGTATAAAGCCGTATGTTGCAATTTAAACAATGATCGCCGGGTTTAAATTGAAAATTGTCATTCGTGCTTGCGTCAAAAATTGACGCGATATTATGGAAAAAAACATCGATTGTGGCGTAAAGTTAAAGTTGCATGTGAATGTAAGTTGGCTTCGCGCTCGGGTGATAGGAAAAGAATTGGAATGAATAGAATTGTAAGGGTGAGGTGGTGTGGAGTTTGAAACCAGCTAGAGGACAAAGGTCTCCAAGAGTAGGAAGTGTCGGCAGTCTACCACCACACCCGGCAAGCATATCACGCCGCGTGACGTCGCCGTAGCAATAATATTCGATTACAATTTGTAAAATTGTTTTTAACTTTCGAATGTGTGATAGTAGATGCAGTTGTTGTTTAGTTAACTTTAACATTATATTAATGAATTAACTAATTAATTGTTATTGTGAGTGTAACTTTATAATAAACTATAAGAGATTTCATTATAATAGTGATACTGTCATACAAACGTATTGACGCTTTTTTGGAAATTAAAAATAACATCAAAAGATTCATGGACAAATTTATAGATTGAAAAACTAATCATTGAATTTTAGTTTATTAAAACTTAAGATGGTCTTCGTTGTACAGTATAATACATAATGTAGCTGTTTTAGCTAGGGTAAATTTTTAAATAAATTATAAAACCTTATTACAAATCGTCAGCAATACAAATGAAGATATCAAGAAATGTTTATGCGTTTGTAATATCTAGGTATCGTAGATTTACACTTGAAAATTTAAGCACCAACAAAGTTTTCCTAATATATAATATTAATAATTGGAGAATAAATCATTGTAGTTGTCATGGTGTTATTATAAATGCGAAAAGTACAAGGAATGTTTCGCGAGAATATAACGGCACTAAATCGAATCCCTTGGGAGCGTGCCCGGTCGCGTATTCATCAACCTAGTATGCAGTCGCAGTATGTAAGAACATGAAGCAATGTTAATTTTAACATTTATAGATTAATTAGATTTTTATTCTTAAGAGTAGGTTTTCATCTAGTTGCCTTCGTAATGGTATAGGAACTAGGTAATACCTTTTTCTCATTAGCTTCGTTATAATAGGTGGTCAGTCGCATTTCCACTCGCCAGTCAATTGTCTCGCTTGCCTTCGCGAGCAAGCGTCGGTGCTTAATGCCTGCACGCGTTCCTCGCGCCTTCTGTCTGTCCGTTTACTTCATCGTGCTGACACTAGCTAGATGCATCTTCTCTCATCGTGTACCTAGAATAAGAATTTTGTTGGCCTCGCCGCGAGGCCGCGTACCTGACACCAAATAAACTTAATTGTAGTGAAGTGAGTGCGTCAATTCGGATGCACGTTCGCACAACTCGCCCCGGGGCTCTCGCGAATCCCGTTTGTAAGATATATATAACATTAGCGTAGACGTAACCAGACTTCTAGTCGGCTTTCAATGATCTCTGTTTTTTCTGATAATCTTATCGTAATGTGACGGTGGTATCTCTCGGTTACTATAAGTGTCTCGTGTTCAAGCGTGAGAGCAGGCCTCGCCTCCTCGTCATCATGCGCAATAAATAACTTGTAACGAATCTCATTCTTATCATGAATGCATAGATATTTTCATAATCAATAGTATGCATAATGTTATTGAATTGCTAATTTTGTATAATCACACAATTAGTATAGTTTATATACTTATGTGTCAATTCTCATAGTGTTTGATTACATTAAGCAGATGATAGCTGATAAGTGTTAAAAATAAACTGAAGTAAAATGTTGTTCAAGCTTATAAGATTTACTTTTAATAATGTATCGGTTCAAATACTCGTATATTCAAATTTGTATTGTTCAATAGAAAGTATCCTTGTTCGGTATATAATTAAATTGAAAAATATCTATTCACAAGTTAATATTAATCTTAATGAAATACTTAGGTCGGCTGAAAAGCATGAATTCTCAATTGAAATCCTTTCTGTATTCTTCTCGCTTATAAATTTACGGGACAACGAACATAAAAATAATAATTTTAAGTCATTAAATAACACCTGCCATAACATTTATGAAAACTTAATTAGGTCATGGTCTTATATGGCACATTGTACTCGACACAGTGTTTTCCCACTTAACTACCTACTTAACTCTGATTCCTTTCTACTCCTATAAATACACTACCTGAGAAGTTGTTTTATAAACAAAACTTCGAATAATTAGTTTGATAAAAGGCAATGAGAAGATGAATAAATAAATTATATGTAAGGGAATCCTTACATTCAGACTTATTAAAACTGGTTGTAACAGTAGTAGAGTCGCTAGACTTCAATCAGTAGTTTAAATCTTCGTAAATTATCAAACGTGCTTTGTTCTCTCTAAATATTTGATGTTGCTTGGCGTTGAATGGTATGAAACATTGAAAATGTATTAGAGTTTATTATAACTTATTTTAAATCATGTTGTTTTTATACATGTTTAGTTTAGACGAAAATGTTGAAATAGAATTAGTATTGTTCAAATATGAGTTTCTTGTACGTATTTATATACATATTAATATAGCTGAATATATATTTATAATCATATCCATTTTTATGATAAATTTTCTTGTATTCTTCTTGTAAAGGAACACTGCTACGTACCTTATAACATTATTACGGTTAAAATTGTATTACGAATTAACAGGTGAGATTCAGGAGAAATTGTAAAATTCAAGTTAGATTGGTTTTATAGTCATATTCTGTACGTAGGTTATCAATCTGAAATTCTCTCATAATTATAAAATAAACGGTGTTTTCTGCTGTAATTGTTGTTGATTTTATTTCCGCATACTGCGATTTTTAAGGTTTCAAAAAGACTACTACAGGCTATTTTATTCTTTTGCTGGCAAAATTCTCTTTTATTCTATGACAACAATAACGTACATATAAAAATATATTTTGTTCTAAGTTTTGTTCACACCAGTTACCCTTGGTCCTTACAAGCCTATGAGTTCTTGGGCAAATTGAGATGGATTTCGCGTCTGGGGCACCAGAGCTTTATTTATAACGTTTTCGCAGCTTAGTTCTCAAAACGAAAGTTATGATATATACCTTCTTACTTATATATATATGTATATTGTTCGATATTGCAAAAAAAAAGCTTTTGAACCATTTCAGGAAACGCCATGGTGTCCAACACCGTTCTAGCAACAAACTAAAAAACTACTATTTAGGAAGTTTGAAAATATATATATATATATATATATATATATATATATATATATATATATATATATATATATATGTATATAATATTTTAATTTATCCGATGGAAAGAAACGGTGTCTGAGTTAGGGTCATCAAAAGTTTGATTAAATAAAATATTTATAACTTAATTTAGTCATATTACCCTTACCACTGAGTTTATTACATCATAATAGCATGGGTATGTGCCGGTATTTATTACTATATATGGAACCGGTACTTATTACAATGTAATACCCAAAACAATGTATATATATATATATATATATATATATATATATACATATATATATATATATATATATATATATATATATATATATATATATATATATATATATATATATATATATATATATATATATATATATATATATATATATATATATATATATATATATATATATATATATATGTGTAGATAATATTTTAATTTATCCGATGGAAAGAAACGGTGTCTGAGTTAGGGTCATCAAAAGTTTGATTAAATAAAATATTTATAACTTAATTTAGTCATATTACCCTTACCACTGAGTTTATTACATCATAATAGCATGGGTATGTGCCGGTATTTATTACTATATATGGAACCGGTACTTATTACAATGTAATACCCAAAACAATGTAAGGAGGAGAGATACTAGATAAGATGATATTAAGTTATAGGATACAGGAATGATTAGGATCTGGGATATAAATGGAAAGAAATGTAATGTCCATAACTTTAATAGCTACGGCATTTATACTTTCGGGAATAAAGGGGTAAAGAAGAAACAAAAATATTATTATTAAATAAAATTAAAGTGCCAACGTAGCCGTCACTTCTATCACAGCGACTGCAAGAAAAGCCTGGGATTCTAAAATTAGAACCCGGCCTTAGCTATGTCCCTGTAATAGCGATAAGTGAAGGGTTGTATGAGTTAATAAGATAAATGAGATCAACCTACTTGTTCCGGATGCTCCGGCAATTCCACTGCAGGAGAGTTAGGGATAGGAATTTTATACAATTTTTGAAGGAGTTTCAAGTTTACTTTTCACGTTGGGCGGTAGGTACGAGTCGTTAAATTTTCCAAGAATTTCAGATATAGATGTGACAAGATTCTCTAAAAGATTATCATTTTGAGATAAATTGTAACGTAAAGTATGACCATTAGGTAAGGTAGAAGGGGAGATCGTAATGAGTTGATTTATCATAACCAGAGGAACAATGACAAAAATTTAGACTTTTCAGAAACTTCTGGGGTAGGCTTGTATGTGATACAGGAATCACCAGTGATTCACGACCTGCGTTGGGAAGTCACGAGACTCTCAAGTGGTAATTTAGATTCCGATGCAAGCTTCTTCATAGTGATATCTGTTGGTAATCCTCTGATCACGCAGAAAGTTTATGTTTTTCCAGTAAAGTAGATTCTACGAAATTATTGGCAAAATTTTAGATTCCTTGTTTTTCTGTATTAGCCACCTTGTTATGTACAAGAATATGACCAATTTTGATAGGGCGAGTAGTGTAACCTGATGAAAGCTTCGGCTCGGAACGATTTAAATGAATTACATACGGTTCTTTATAAGTGTCCGCATACTTCTTATTTTCTAATAAGTCAGTGTGGGTATAAATCTTTGGTGGGATGTTGATTCTTCATATTCTGGACCAATTTCTTTCCTTTGTAATCCAGACAACACAATAGGGAGTTTACGTTTAGAAGTACCTGAATCACCGGATTTATCAGGTGGTTCAGAATCTCCCCGCCATCAACTTCCATCGGACTTATCTACATATAAAAGGCTACTACTTAACTTGCTTTAACTTGCTTGGTTTATGAGACGTCCACAAAAGCAATACAATATATAATTGGAATCTCAACACAATTTTATACAAAATCAAAAGAAATGAATGACAGATATATTTCACAAACGTGTGACCCCAATCACTGAGAGCAGAATCTAGGATTGTTTTCCTACATAACGTGAAAATGACGTGTCCAAAATGCGTTTCAGTTATATATGTAATATATTATTTACGTCGAGGGCTCTGGTACTAATGAGACATATATACATTCGACATTGACACCAAAGAATATATATACACATAAATATGTATACACAGTCAGGTCATAAGTATTATCACACAGTAATAACTTTTCTTTTAGAATGCTGGCCACAAAAAGTTTATTGAATTCGAATTTCGAATTGTTCATGAAAATAAAACTGTACACTTTTAGAATTTTACTCATTTTTAAATATGGAGTGGACGCTTAAAGAAGACCGTGTTGCAGTCATTGCGTTGCATCGTTGCGGCTACGCGCCAATTCAAATTTTTGACATACTGAAAAATTTTAATATAACCAAAAGATTCGTGTATCGTACCATCAAAAATACAATGAAGACAAGTGTAGATGACAGGTCAAGAAGTGGTCGCACTCGGTCTGTTAGGACTCAAGCAGTGATAAAAGCTGTGAATGCGAGAATTCAAAGAAATGCCAAACGTAAGCAGAAACTGTTGGCCCTTCAGATGGGGTTAAGCAGAACCACGGTGAAAAGGGTGTTAAATGATATGGCTTCGGGCATATCGAAGAAAAACCGGACATTGTTTGAATGCTCGTCTAATGCACCTGAGACTGAAGAGATGCCGCGCTTTATTTAAGCGGTACGCGGGAAATAATATCGGGAAATTCTTTTTTCGGATGAAAAATTTTTTACCGTAGAAGAGAGCTACAACAAACAAAATGATAAGGTGTACACAGTAGTGAAGAAGCGAGCAACCGTCATTTTCCATCCTCGCTCATGGTATAGTTGGAGTTTTTTATTGGGGCTTAACAGAGGTACATTTTGTGAGCGGTGTAAAAACGAATGCAGTTGTGTATCAAAATACAGTCCTGACGAACCTTGTGGAACATGTTTCTCATACCATGTTCAATAACAGGCACTGGGTATTCCAACAAGATTCGGCGCCAGCTCATAGAGCGAAGAGCACACAAGACTGGCTGGCGGCGCGTGAAACCGACTTCATCGGGCACGAAGACTGGCCCTCCTCCAGTCCAGATTTGAATCCGTTATATTACAAGATATGGCAACACTTGGAGGAAGGCGTGCTCAAAGCCTCATCCCAATTTGAAGTCATAAGACATCCTTGATTAAGGCAGCCGCTGATATTGACATGGACCTCGTTCGTGCTGCGATAGACGACTGGCCGCACAGATTGAAGGCCCGTATTCAAAATCACGGAGGTCATTTTGAATAAACTTGAGTGTCATAAGAATCTTTGTTTTGTTAAGTTCATTTTAGTATATAAATAGTTACATAATGAATAAACTTGTTTTAATTATTTTAGGTTAAACATGTAACAGAATTTATGACCTGACTAGGTATATATATATAGAGGACGGTAAGAGACCTATCGGTTAGACATTAGTCTCATGGAAGAGGCGCAAAGCTTCTCTTGCGTCGATACAATAGCGGCCTCTCACGTCAAGGGTATTTCGATAAGGGCCCGAGCTGCATCAGAAGCTGAATCGGGTAAGTTTCATAAATATGAGTCTTTGAAAGAATTCGATATATTTTTTCCAATTCTTGTAGAGACGATCGGTCTGTGACCTCCATGCGCGATGCAGTTTCTATAGGAATTGTATCCGCGACTGGTCGTAGCCGCTGGTGACAAGGGAGCTAGTTCTTTTCTCGCTCAACCCTTAAGTCTAGCCATTCAACGTGGAAATGCAGCCAGCGTTCTTGGTTCCATGCTGCGAGAAATAAGTCTCTATGATAGTTTTTAGTTAAGTATTGTAAATATTTCAAAATCAAGAAATTGGGAATTAAATATAGTCCCTCTACTCCATTACTATACATTTTCGATTTTAAGTACCTTCAACTAATTTTTTATTGTATGATTTCTATTATTAGAGAATAAATCGAATGTCGATTTACTAAGATGAAATTACGATTGCTGAATCTATTCCATACCACATATCGATTAAAAATCGTATCAGAATTCGGGCTAAGAGTTGATTATTTGATTAGTCGATATTAGATCGCCATCCCTAAGTCGTCTATTTTCTACGCAAAGAGAATATAATCTCCCATCACTACGTTAAAAGAGTATATAGAAATAATATACTCTGTATGTAATTCAGAGAGGTTTTGTGTTGTTACAAAGTTTGCTGACTTTCTTTTTTAAAAGTAAAATAATACATTTAAATACATCCACTCGGGCAGTTCTTATTTTTTTTACGCAACGTAAATTCTAAAGGAATATGAATGCGCCACCTACATTCGAGTCATTTCTGTTATATGATGGAGAAAAGAAGTAATGTTTTAAATTTCTTTTTGTTAATAACGTACTACTTTTCGAATTCGAATTAATAAAAGAAACATTTTTAAGTAAAATGCATATGATTCTTCAAATAGTAACTTATCTATTATTTTTTCTCATTATTAAATTTACAGAGTTCAGAAAGAAGAAGATACCAAAGTTACAAATGCAGCTATATTTACCGTCAACAAAGAAGATCACACTCTTGGCAATATGATCAGACAGTAAGTTGTCACTATATTGTTTTGGGAAAATGAGAGAGTTGTTAGTGAGGGATTATCAACACCCACATACACTTTTACATTACTACTATTTTTTTCTTCCCTTATTTATAAGGTTATTTATTTGATTCTGGTCAGATTACATATACTAGTCATCTTCCTCTTGTATAATATATACCTTTATAAGATAATAATGGTATGTTGTTATAAGTTAATAATTATATATCAATGTCTTTCATTTAATCTGTCTTAATAATATTTATTTCTAATACATTTCATTATTATAGAATATTCAAAAATGCTCAAAATACATGAACTAAAAACCACACAAACACATACACAAAGATGTTTACATGTCAAACATGATGTGTGTGGCCGAGGTTACCTGCACTCACCAGACGAAACTCAGAAGTTTGTTAGACTTCTACTTCACGCCAGTATTCTGTGAGGTTGTGGTACTTCCCCGGTCGAGCCCGCCCATGCAACAACAAAAGCTGATGCATGGCTCTACCACTGTAAAAAATGTCTTGTGAAATTTAGAATTTTAAAATGAATGTTTTGTTGTTGAAAAAGATATACTATATGAAAATTAACTTATGATGTTTATATACAAAAAACAATGTATTCAGTTACTTGAGTAGTTCAAGAAGACCCACAATGTTTTAACTTAGGGTTATATTTATAAATAAAATATATATCTTCACATAATTCTCAATACAGGGGTAGACAGAGGTATAGTCTAGACAATTAAGTCCCTTTGATCCACCTTTCACTGAAGATATTTTCGGGACAACGTGACAGGTGGTGAGCCCGTCGCCGTCTTTATGTCTAAGCCAACAATATAATTCGTACATAAGTTTTTGAAAAACCCATTGGTACGAGACTGCCACCCAGGGACCGAACTCGGAGTCTCTTGACCGGAAATTCCGACCACTCAACCACTCGGCTATCAAGACAGCTAGGTTATATTTAACTTAAGAGAATTTACCTACTATTTAATTTATATTATTACATGTTTGTGAACCATAGTAGCCAAGTGTTTAAAGCATTCACAAGTGATCCTCTGTCAAATCTTAACCTATGTAATTGGTAACAGCAATTTTAAGTACTGAAATTACCACAGGCTTGCTGGTGAAGGAAATCATTGTTATAGTTTCATGTTTTAAGTTTATCAAGATATGTGTTATCTCTGAAAAATTGTTTTCATAGAAATAAAATGTGTAATTAATACTTGCGATTGTTCTCTTGGTGAAATTGTATATCATTAAAATTCATTGTTGTACACAAAATATAATAAGTCATGATAGCCGAGTGTCCTGTAAAGTTGTCTCAAAAATATCTTCAGTGGAAGGTGGGTCAAAGGGACGTTATAGTCTAGACTAGACCTCTGTCTACCCCTGTATTGGAAATTGCGTGAAGATATTTATACTTATTTATTTTATTTGTTGTACACTTGTGCATAATTCACATCATTCATTCAAACTTTAATTGAAGCAATGGGTTTCGCCTTACAGCATCATCAGGCTATTAACAATGCCGTGATTACCCTGATGATTTATCATATCGTGAATTGTGTACAATTTTAAATAAAATTTGAATCATAAATCGAAGAGGGGAGGGTCAAGAGTTCTTGGATACCTACATGCATGTTTGAAGAAAATTATGAATCTGAAAGAAGGCAAGAGGTATGTAAGGATTGTGGTCTTGGCGATTTATTCTCTCTGGCTACCTCGTCAAGACAAAATAAATAAAAATAAATTAATTACAATGTATTATAATGCCAACTACTGAAATTTTTGTATTTTCAATACCTTCGCAGTAAATTACATACATAACATTTCAGTAGGTATTTCATATAAGATTACTTACAGTTACTTTTTAAAATCTAGACATCCAGAATTAAATTTTACAATATTTTACAATCAGCATTTGATTCATTTTCTTATAGTTTATATATACATTCATGTGGTAGGTGTGCTTCATCTACTTCTTCTTCTTTTTTCTAGCTGAACAACCAATATCAAATTAAATCATGAATAAAAACTATTAAATAACAATTTTATGAATAATCATTATTACCTTTTGGAATATTTCTATTTTTATTAAATAAAGTATGTATCATGCTTTTTTTGTCTTATGTACAAAGGATACTAATGAGTGGATTTTGTCAAGTGATTCCAGTTTCATATTTTGATGAACTTAATAAGGGAGGGTCAAGAGTACTCGGATACCTAGACGTGCATGTATAAAGATGATGAATCTGAAAGAAGCAAAAGAAGTATGTAGGGATCGTGACACTTGGCGATCTGTTCTCTCTGGCTACCCCGTCAGGGATTGTGCGTGAAGATAAATAAATAAAATAACTTAATAATGGCGTGTAAATAATCCATTTGAGGAGTGTAGATAAATTCAGTTCACAAATACAAATTTTTATGAATTTTGAAAATTAACGCCTTATTGTTTGTTCATTTTGTTGCAGTCAACTCCTTAAGGATCCAAAAGTGCTTTTCGCTGGCTACAAAGTACCACATCCACTGGAACATAAATTTGTCTTGCGCATCCAGACTACATCTGATTACACCCCCCAGGAAGCATTTATGAATGCACTCACCGACCTTACATCAGAGCTATCACTTTTTGAGGAAAGATTTAAGGTATTCAATATGTTTGTTTTTTCTCTTTACTGTCTATAAATGACCACTTAACATATAGGCCTGCCCCAATGTTGCCAGTATGAGTGGCCCTGACCATAGCCACATGCGAGATGCAATTTATGCAATATGGTGCTGGTTGTCACTCTACCTTGAGGGTGATTGTCATACACTACATTTGTTCATATTAGGTTTCAAGGAGTCCATCACTGGCAACACATGTTAGTGTGTATACTTTGTTTTTGAATATTATTATATTTCTGAGTTAGTGCCTTGCCAATCCTTTGCTTTTGAAGTACTTGAAGTAATTAAACCAGTTATTGTATGTCATTGGAAATTATAACAAGTTGATATGCACACAAAATATTTGGAAGATATGTTTCACACAACAGTTTCTTTTGTTACAGGAAGCAATAAAAGAGAAAAAAGATGGTTTAGATTAAAGGAAAAAGAAGACAAAATAGATACTATGTAATTTTAAGAAAACCTTTATGTATAAATAAATAAGGACTGTATTTTGTAAAACAGACTTTTATTTTGCTTCTCTAAGATAAATATCATTATTATAACTACTAATTTCTACAGGACACTAGTGCCATGGTCTCATTATTTGCTGTTTTTTTTTATTTCTTATATTTGTTTTTATTCTTAAAGGCAAACAGAACTGTCATCAGAAACATTCAGTTTTACTATAAATAGATCTTGGACAACAACCAAATCAATTCGGTTTTTTTAAACATTTGTTACCTCAACTCTAGCATGTGGGAAACAGAAAATTCTTTTTTGTTTGAATTTTTTAAAATTTCTAACTTTCAGTAAGATCCAGCATCTGATGGTGTGTTTTAGTTACCTAGGGGTCCCGATTTTTGTAGTTTAAAGTTGTTAATTTTTGTCATTATTTTATATCCGAAGGTGCAGGGAAGTGCATATCCCCTATTGGCCCTTTGACCCGACGCTCGCACCATAAGCCTTTCTCTATTATAGTGAAGGATAAGAAAAATAAGCATACTGTTTATATCAATTTTATTGCTTTTACTAAAAATTTGCAATATTTTGGTGTTCAATTGAATCATAACAATTTTGCAATGGAGTATACAATACAAATTAAAATCATGATTGTGTTTAAAATCGCACATATGCTATAAATAGCACACAACATTTCTCAATATACATTATATCCTGATAATGTATATGAAAAACTATCACCTAATTAAGTTAAATGTTAACATGCTATAATTTAAACTTAGACAAAAGATCATTCTTATGTACAAACATTTCCTACGATAGTATCAATGACAAAACAAGTCATACCTATAAATGGTAAACAATAATAAATAATACCCATTGCAAATAGTAACAACAAACAACGGTAACGTTAAAACTAATGTAAATTATGTAGGATTTAAAATGTTTCTTCTTCATCACAGTTCTCCGTGGCGTGACCAAAGACTGAAACAAAGAGGTGGTTACAGAATTAAGTTTTGCAATAATGTTCCGCCGTCTCCACGGTAACTGTTCATAATTAGCCGTGTCCATTTCACACCCGGGCGTGGTGGTACCGGCTTAAGAATATGCCACCCTCTTTCTTAAGTAGTAGTCAAGTTTCTTAAGTAGTAGTCACTTAAGGTGTAGTAAGTCAAGAGAAAAGCCCTGACAATAGCAATGGCTACCGAGAAATGGCGGGATAAGCATCTCGAAACAGATCGGTAACGGGCAGCAGCGTCTAAGGTCTAATATGTCTGGTACTTCGATCGCGATTGAGCTTGCGGAGTGGGACGATTATGGCAAACCCTCCGACAGGAGAGGCTTAGCATTGGACTATCACAGGCAGTTATGTATATTACCCCCTTCATACTAACTATCAATCCTCACAAGAGTTCATTTACTTAACGGCCTGTAAAAATCCACTGTGAACTATTACTGGCTGTTATACGGGGTCACCACCTGTTACGTTGTCCCAAAAAATGTCTTCGGTGGAAGGTGGGCCGAAAGATCTTTGCCTAGATCTCTGCCTACCTCGGGAATCTATCGGGAATGGCGTGAAGATATTTTTTTAGACAAGGTACGGAAGGAGAACAAGGGCGTGGAAACGCGCTATGTTACATCGCGGCGGCGGCGTACCTTCGCAGATGTCGCAGTAGGGGCGCGGCGGCGGCGGCGCGGGGCGCGCGGGCGGCGGCGCGGCGGCCTGCCGCGGGCACTCCTCCGTCTCGTGCGCGTCGAACTCGTCGCAGATGTCGCAGAACTTCCGCGGCGCTCGCGTCTTCTTGCCGTTGCTGTGCGACCGCGAACGTCGAATACGATTTAAATCGACATACTCTTGCGAAATTTATTCGTTACTAAAGCTTAATTGGTAGGGCCCGGCTAAGGTCACGTACGTGTGACAAGAACACAATGGGTGCGAATCTCGCCATAGATACATTCGAGTCATGCCGATATTATATTCAAGCGTCATACTTATTGAGACTATCTTTCTTTGTATTTTTTGTATCTACCTGAATCGCACGATTAGCAGGGTAAATACATCTTAATTTTTTTTCTAGTGTCAGAACAGCCTACTACGTCAAAATAATGGGTTCGATTAAAACGTTAACCATAATGGACCATCGTTAGCGATAATGTCTCGTAGTAATTTTTACCCTAATATTATGAAAAAAATATATTCACAATATTGGCTTTTTTCATATTTCATATAATCAAATATTTAAACAACTTACTACAGTGGAGGTTCGCTGGGAATAGTAGTCCCTTCCAGTGCTTGAACTCTAGCCATTAGCTGCTCATTTTTACGCTGCATATCGACAATCACCGAATTCAGAAAACTGACTTGTCCATCAATAGTTTCTTTTTCTTCTTGTACCCTGCTAAAAAAAATATTAAATAATTTTTTTTTAATTTAAATGTGCAGACTTTGAGCAGTTTTACGATGTCTTACTTTGTTAATACGATATCTCCTTGGCCTAGTGTACCCATAGCGTCATTATCATTATTGTCTCGCACGTTCTTACCCATCGAAGTAATTTCTTTCTGTAATAGATTTTTTTCTCTCTCAGCTATTTCCACCTTAATTTTGTAATTCTGCAAATTACACACGTAATTAATAATTTCAATCAACGGTATACAGTTGACTAAATTTTATATAACAGATTTAATTTTTTACCTTTAACTCCTCTTGTAATTTATTTAAAATCTCCTCTTTTTCTTTTAAATCTTTAATTCTATTATCCACTTCCATTTTAAGTTTATTAATTGTTAATTCACTATTGGCCAATGATTCGGAGTTAGATTTTCTAGTAGCTTGTAATTCAATTGTCAATTTTTCTAATCTTTCATCTTTATTCAAGTCGCTAGTCTGTTGATTACTTAGCAATTCTAATTTTTCTGATAACTCTAAGATTTTTCTTTCAGCGTCTGTAAGTTTACTTTGCAGTTCATTTTGTTTGTCATATTCTTCTTTAATTTTGTCTTTCGATTCTTGTAACTGCTTTTCATAGTTGCTTATTGTCTTCTTTAATTCGTGTCGTAAATTCTTATTTTCTTTTTTATATTGTTCGAATTCTATTTGAAGTTGTTTATATAGATCTTCATAATTTGCTTTCTGTCCCTCATTTATATTTGTTAGTTTTTTAATATCGTCGTCAGACTTTGTTAGCAATTCTTGGAGTTCGGTTACTTTTTTCTGCGTTTCGTGAAAAGTCTCTAGTTGTTTGTTTTTTTCAATAATTTGATTTCTTAGGGTATTTGTTTCATTAGTAAGAGATTCAACTTCATGTTTATAATTTTCCTTTAATTGTTCATTTTCTGATTGGAGCACAGTAAAAGCTTGTTGAGTTTCATCAGAACCTGACTTCAAAGCCTCCTTTAATTTATTCAATTGGCATACATTTTCATCTATTGTTTTGTCTTTATTTACGACTTCTGTTTTGAGTTTAGCTATTTCAGCTTCTAACTTTTTCATTTTTTCTAAATCTGATTTGAGTTGGTTCACTTGAGTTTTGATAGTGTCTTCTTTTTGTTCTACTTCTTTGGATAGGTTGGTTGTTATTGCCATATTTTCTTTTAACTGCGTTAGTGTTTCTTCAGATTTTATTTTTAATTCGCTAAGCTCACTTGATGCATCATTATATTTAGATGCTAAAAGTGTTTTTTCACTAAGTACCGTCGTCATTTCTTTTCTCAATGTTTCGATTTGATCTAATTGTTCTTTTAATATAGATTCTTCTGCAGATGTATTACTTAACAAGTTTTCATACTTTTGTTTTATTTCTAATGCTTCAGCCACGACGCTATTGTGTTGTTCTTCCAACTTCTTTTTACTATCCGTTACTTTATTTAACTCATCAGTTAGTTGTGAAAGTTGACGATCTTTTTCAGATACCAATTCTAGATGCGATTTGACGTCGATTTCATACATCTCAACTTTTAACGTAAAATCTTTAATCATATTTTGCTTTTCGTCCACTAGCTCCCTTAACCGCTGCTCCTCTATTTTATATTTACCTAATTCTTCATTAACTAAGGATAACTGGTCTTTTAGCTGGATAACTTCTTTTTCATGCTTTATTGATTGATTATTCATTTGACTTGTCATGTCGTCTAATATTTTTTGCAAGGAATCTTCATGTTTTCTCGCTTCCTCTAGTTTGTTATTTAGATCGTTTTGTGCTTCAGTTAGTTGGTCCACCTTCTCCATGAGTTTTACTTCTGACGTAGCACCTTCAGCTTTTAAAATAGATACTTCTTCTTTATATCTATCAATTTCAATTTCTAACTTTTTACGCATGACATCATACTCAATATTCAATTCTTGCTCTTTCATTTTAAGACTATCTATTTCTCGTTTTAGGTTTGAGTTTTCATCAATAAGTGAATCGTTTTGATTCTCTAAATTTTTTATTCGATTGTTAATTTCAACAACCAGAATTTCGAATTCCTTTATCCTATCTTCCCCTAGTTTTTGTTTCTCCATGTAATCATTAATTGAGTCTAATAATTGACTACGCTCTAGAGAAAACTCTTCTTGTAATTTGAAAATGTTTTGTTTTAATTCCTGTACTATGCGTCCATGATTATTACTGACTTCTCTATGTTTGTCTCTTAACTCTTGAAGCTCTTTCTCAGTATTTTTTAAGTGTTGTGATAATTTATTAAACTGTTCATTAGAATCTGTTTTTTGTCCGGTAAGATTCATGTATTCATTTTCTATTTTTTCTTTCGCGTTTTGCAATTCCTCGCACTTTTCTATGCTACTGTCAAGATTCCGTTTAACTTCACCAATTTCTAATTCCATTGAGGATATCTTCACTTTAAATTCATTATTAACGTTTGTAAGTTCATCAAGAGACTGCCTTAGCCGTTCATTTTCCTGCTTCAAAGCTTTTAATTCGTCGATGTTAAGTATAAATTGTGAGTTAAGAGAGTTAAATTCAACTTTACTTTGATCTAAAGCTTGTTTATGATTCTCTATTTCTTTCATAAGCTGTTCAATTTTTGAATTGCGGTCATCAATTTCCTTTTTATGCTCTTCTGCAATTCGACTGTGTTTTATATTAAAGTTAGCTGTAGCTTGTTCAAAATCATCTTTAAGTTTTATTATCTCCTTATCTCTTTCGTGAAGTGTTTGCTTATATTCACTTACAATTTTTTCATTAGAATGGGTTGATTCAGTAGACTCTGATAACAGCCTTTCATAATCTTTAGTCTTAGACTGTAAGCTTTGCTGTAACTTTAAAATTTCAGCTTTGCTCTTTTCCTCTTGTTGTGATGCTTCATTCAAAAAACTTTCATATTCATTAATTTTGGTTGTAAACTCTTCTTTAACGCGGCTTATTTCTTCCTGTAAATTCTTGCAAACTGATTCTTGTTTTTTCTTCAAGTCTTCCAATTGTTCTATGTCTAAAAGTTTTGCACTCAGTTCCATTTTTAATTTTGTGATATCTTTATTAAGACTCATTTCGTGTTCTTTGCTTGCGCCGAGAACTGAAAGACATAACAATCCATAGAGGTATTATAATGTAAAGTCAAGGAGTTTACACTCATTAAAGAATGCACTACTTACCTTTATTTAATTCTAACGTTTTATCATCAAGAGCGGCTTGAAGTTGATTTAATTTGGTATTTAGATCAATAACAGATTGGCTATTTTCTTTATTAAGTCTTTCTACGTTCTGTTTCTCTGCATCTAATTTTGATTCCATTAATTGCAATTTTGCATTTAATACCGAGATCTGTGTGTCAAATTCTGTTTGAGCTATAGCAATCTTAGTTTTTGCTTCGTTTAATGCCTTCTCTGAATCTGCTTTGACTCGGTTTAATTCTTCAGACATGCTTTTACCTAGAGAGTCTTTTTCGCTTTCCTTTTCTTTGAGAAGAGCATATGCTTCGTCCAATAATTTTTGTAATTCCGAAGACAAAGCTGTAAGAGTGCAATACACAAATTATTACAAGTGTGTTTTCTATCGTGTAAAAAAAAACATTATTTCTAAAAGTTAAAAGACTTTTTATCTTAACGTAATTTCCCAATGCTGGGGAAGACAGAAGTATGAAATAAAGTTCTTTCGATTCACTTTGGGACAACGCGACAAACGGTTAGCCTATCGATGCTTAGCGTCAAAGCTAAAGGTGCAATACTCTTAAAAACATAATATATATATTTACATAGATATATATTTATATAGTTAGTGACTAAATATCTCATTATAAAACGAATATACTGACTATGCGCCGCAGACAGTTCTTCCTTGTGTTGTTCAGCCATAGCGGCTATTTCCGCGCTCCGTTGGTCTTCCAGCGCTTTCAACGCTGCAGCAGTGGTTTCGGCCCTAGCTACTTGGAGGGCTATTTCAGCCTCAAGCTCTCGTATTTGTTGCTCCCTTGCTGCCTTTTCTTTCTACAATGACAAATACTACAAGGTAAGGCACAATGTAATGGAATATTTTATTTAACCGGCGACCTTTGCCTCGGTGCGGTAAAGGACGCGGGTTCAAATCCCGCCCGTTACAGTGGAAATGTTAAGAATTCTTCTATTTAATTTAATAACAAAAAGTTCAGCATAACGTATATGCTTTAAAATAACTCTTATTATATTGAAATATTTGAATAATTTATTAAAAAAAATAATTTTATATAAAAAGACACTTACCTCCATGATTTCTTTATATTTCTGAAATCATAAATGAATAATGTTATTATAATAATAGTAGTTTTAAAAAAATATAAAGCAGATAAATTATTATTTACATTATAATCTTCTCTGTTGATATTTTCTTCTTCGTTTCTGAACATGAGATCCTCCACTTTCTGTTTCTCGTCTTCCAGCATTTTGTTGAGCTTGTCCAGTTCGGCTTTGAGTTTTGCATTTTCTGTGCTTGCCTAGAAACAAACAATAAACAGCATTTCCAAAAGTTTATACAGTAAGAAATATACCTTCCTTTTATACGATACTGGAGATAAGTTCAAAGCGTAAATAGAACTATATTCAGTTATTTTATACATATGTAACTTTTTTGCTGAATAACTAAACATAATTCTACACAACGTCCGGTAAAAGCCCTCTGCTGGATATATAGTCCTTTCCCGTTTGCTATAATCGCCACGTTTAACAAGCGGATTGGCGTTTTCAGAGCCAGACAACTTTCGAGATGATGCCAGAGATTTTTCGAGATGGTTATCGGTCTGTAGCCAATTGGATTTTCAAGATTTTTCCACAGTTTTAAGAAACTTACAAGAAGAAAGAGGGTGTTATATCCTTACGCTGATAGCAGACAGAAAATCATTAAATTATTTTTAATTAATACCATGGGCTTTTAATAAAAAAATACGCACAATGCAATCAGCATTTTGTAAATAGAGTAAAAAATTTAAAGTGTAAAAAACGAATTGATACATACCTGTGTTGCTTCCTTTTTGACTTTTTCCAAAGCAGTCTCCGCTCTCTCTGCTTGAAGGGAAAATTTTGCAACTTCCGCCCTCTCCAATTCCCTTTCACGCATCAACCGCTCTAGATGATGCTGCTTCTCTCGTAATAGCTCCTATTGTTAAATAATAATCAATTGAAATGAAAAATACGAATCAGTAACGAAGTGTGCTAAATTTTTATTTTTTTTAAATTAATGTATGAATAAAGATATATTCCACAATAAACTATTCTTTTCCGTTGAATATGTGAAAAATTTATTACTGCCTCCTTCGCATAAAATACTTATATACATACTTTAACTTCAATGTGATTTGACTTTTCATTTACATTTTAATTTTAATTGTATTAGCTATGCCGCTTACAAGCTTCCACTTAACTATTAATAAACAGCGTATTTGGATAGTGTAATTATATAGTCTATAATATCATATAATTCATCTTTAAAACATAAGAAAGACCCTAGCTGTGTATCTCAATAAAATTTGAGGAGATATTGTATATTGGCAAATAATTATTTTCCTTACGGGATATCTTTTATTTTTGAAATTTTAAAATCTTAAAAAAAAACGAAGTCAGTATAACTTACAACAGCTAGTATTACTTAATAATTTTAAACATCTGAACATTAGGTTCATCAAATTTTTTTTGAAACTAATCAGTTTACAATATTCAATGCATGATAACACGTAGTTATAATAATAACACTAAGACATTGCTCATTGTTTCATAATTGTCGATCGATTAGTTGACATCATGAAGCATTATGCTAATTGAACTCCATATGGCCCAGTGCATAACTTATATAGAACGTATTCGGTAGCTTATGAGTAACAATTTTAATTATACCTATTACTAAACTACTACATTATAATAAAAATAATTTAATTGGGTTTTAGCGCTTTTTCTTTAAGAAATAGGGCTTTTTAGCACTCCTATCTATATCAGGTCGCTGACATAGACATAGATGGTATACCTATGTAGTATTTTTTATAAGGAATTGGAGCTATTCCCAGAGCTGCAAATGCGTTTCCGTCGTTTACAAAAGTAATTTTAGCCACTTTTTCCACACACAACAAAAATTATGTGGCCAAACAAATACACATAGTAAATATTATCAGGACTCAGAAATATAGATAGTTGCAGACTGGCAGTAAAGTAGTCTTTTTCGATTTGGATAAAAATTATTCTTAATTTAATGAAAAAAGTAACATTTTTTAGTCTTTTCTTGAGGTGGTTGCAAACGATGAAGTGGCTCAGTTGAAAGTACATGAATACTAACGCTTATGTTTATCAGCAACACTAGAGTTTTAGGTAATTTGGCGACCTTCAAAAAGGTTAAATAAGCTCTAAGTCCTAAATTTTCAAATAATCATGTCTTATTACAGACTTCACAAAGTCATGTTAGGTAGAAAAATTTATCTTAAGGTTATGGGCGCACACAAAGTTGATGTAGATTTAGGTTTGAAATACAGGCCGTTATGCAAATTAAGTATGATGTATGTAAGGACATACATAAATAATATTCATAGCGGCGTGTCAAAGTCCAATGCAGGTCTTAAGGCCCTCCCGAAAAGGAGGTTTTGCCATAATCATTAGGTTGGGTATGCGGATTGGCGATCGCAGTCAGATCCAGACAACTTGTACCTTAGACCCTGATACCCGAAAGAAGTCTGTTGAATTTGGTCTGGTATTTTTCAAAATGGTTAATCGGTCATCTGTCGGTAACCGCCTCTTTCCTAAGTCGCGTATGCGACACCCGTATGAGAATAGGGGATGGTTTATTCTTACGTCAATTCGTAAAGTATACGTAAAATCCTTAGCTAGCTAGTCACGATAGCCGAGGAGTTGGGTGATCGGAATTCGAGTGAGAGATCATCCCTATAGTATGCTCGTACCAATATTTTTTTCCGAAACTTATGTACGATTTACATAGTTTAGCTTAGCCATAAAGACGGTGACAGACTCGCTACCTATGACGTTATCCGTGTGGCTCGAAGGAACTTTACTGTTTGGATCTCTGTCTGCCCCAGTATTGGGAACAGCGTAAAGATATTTTTTTATTCCTTAGCGACTGTAAAATATGTTGTAAAGTTAATTTATAATGTTCTTTTAAGAAACTTCTTAGTCATAAAATTGACATGTTTCAACAAATTATGTTGAAATCTAAATCAATATTTATCTAACACGCTCGTTTTTGTTTTTCGGTTTTATTTTTTCGTGTCTCTGATATTAAAACTGATACGCAAACAAACTGATAAAAAAACTGGAGAATAGAGGTAATAAAACTATATTAAACAAAGGTATCGAAAAGAACGAAACAAAGACTGAGAGAATTATAAGAAACAACGCACAGGTGGCATATAGGCAGAAGTTACAAAAAATATTTTAAACAGACCGAGAAAATTATATCCGATATGACCGAGGAAATGAAGATTACGAATTCCCTTGGCGAACATGCCAATTATGGCAACTACTCCTGGAGATAGAGACCTAATTTCTGCAGTGGTTTATTTAAAGGTATTAAGGCAAGGTATGAGAAACATATCAAACGCATGAATCATGCAGACAAAACGATATCAGGGCGTGGGATACTAACAGTAGCTGTTATAAATGCATGTAGGCGATTTGGTCAATATTATAATATTGTGAATGCCGATAACTTGACCATTTATTTAATGATGATCTAAGGACTTACACAAACAAAATATGACATGTACTTTACGCTACTATAATATACAGTCTTCGTCTTTTCCGTATGTATATTTAATAGTAGAAGTCGTACAGTCCCCATACTCTATATCTCTATGCGGGATAACGTAAAACCTATTTATGGGTGAAGTTTTAATGACCCTTAAGATGTTATAAAAATGCGATTAAACATGTTCAAAAATCCAACTTTTTTCTCTGTAAACACAATACTGCTTTAAATTTATGGTCTGTTATATGTTGAAACAAAAGATTCATATAATTTTTTATATTATCTTCGTATTCATGATTTCTTGTATTTACGCGAATACTACACATTTAAAATAAAACGATTTTCGGGAAATTAAAATAGTTTGTAAAAACTAATTAAAAACGCTATAAAATCCGAAAATCTTCGTATTGTTTCTACTAAAAACTAATATTTCTAGATACTACATCTAGAAATATTAGTTTTTAGCTGACAGTTTATCCAGTAGTCTGACGTCTTCATAGATATTACATAACGTGATAAATGTGAAGCATTTACTATACGTACTTCATAGAATAATATGGCCATATTATATCTTTATAATATGTGTTAACTCATGAAGGATTCCAGAATACATTCTACCTCTATGAATATCGAAACGTAAATGTTCCTTACATATAAAATAAACAAAATGAAAAACATAGTATTGACTAACGTAGATATCAACCGTTTTTCTACCATATTTAGTTATTTTTCCCTCCTTTTCTTCCCATGACCTAGGAATTTCCCTAACTCATAGGAGGAATTAGAGTCTGTTTAGCCTGGAATATTGTTCGGCTAATGACAGCGGGAAGGATAACTGCCTCTGATCGCTATTACAAAGGAGCTGCTGAACTACATGACATCTTCTGTCTAGTGTTACGACCGGCAACACTGCGATTTAGCGTGGCTATTTAGGCAAATCTTCCTTTAGCTCGCATGAAGATACTAAAGTAAAATGGATGGAACCCACAACCCCTCGATTTAAAGGCAGAGACAGCGAAGTAAACTATCGATTCGTATAATCACACTACATCGTTTTATTGATTTCAATATATACATAACTTAGATAACACAGATGGTGTCATCTAAGTTAACAAAGCTGCGGAAATATCTTGTTTAGCCCGTAGTTAGCGATGCGAAGGCATTAGCGAGTCATTCTAAGAAATTACAACATCGAGAGCATAACAGCGGCGTTAACACATGGCGTATTAACGCCCTCCTACACTGCTCCGTCACGTCACCGCTCCCACCGCTTGATTGAATCGCTCATACTGTACTTGTGACTAACTTGACAACTTACTATAACAATTTGTATTGTTCATCTACTTTTAATACACATGCGCTAATTATGTAGTTGTTTTTCACTATTTGGAAAATCCAAGCGTCTGTTATAAATTCCACAGCCTTTTAAGTGCCTCGAATGTAAAAGTTATGTAAAGACTATGTTACTTTACCTATTACGGTAAGAATCGATTTAAATTTTCTTATAACAATATAGAATATAAAAACAATATAGAACAATATATATAAAACAACATATATAAAAACAATATAGAAGTTTGTTTGTTACGCTTTTACAGTGAAACTGATTGAAATTCCAAAATGTCCTTTGGACATTTTTATTTGACGGACATTAAAAATGAAAAGAAACGTAAAAGAATAATAATTTGTTAGTTACATTCGCTGCATTTTATTATTAATATAATAATCATATATAACTTTTATAATCATTGCGAAAAATAATCTAAAATTAATAACAAAAAAAAGTACAAACTTAAAATTTACAAACAAATTATGGAAAAATAAATTGTGTGCCAATAATTGGATGTGCCAATTTTTGTTAAAATTAAACGTGACTTGTTTGTCCTTAATGTTTGAGTGAGATAACATGGAGGTCTCTTTAAAATTATGTCGATAAAAATAATTATCAATTCTATTTATTAAATAAACAGTATCAATCTGAGTGTACTTGTTACGAGCTCTTAAAAGCATGGGTATAATCGTCATTACGATAGCAATTTAAAAAAGAAGTATGTTTTCAACGTATTAGCTATTTACTGCTGCTTAATCATATCAAACAAGTAAAATAAATGTGAAATAAAGTAACTATTTAACACTTAAGTCTTAACGGCTCAATGTATTTGAATGGAGATAGCTTATATTATTATATAGCTTATCTAATTATCACATGATGACATATTCCGGAAAATTTACTATTAATGGGTGTAGTTAACGTCTTTCATACTTAATAGCGTAACTGCTACTGTATAAAAAACCTTTATAATTCCAATACTGGGGTGGACAGACAATTAAGTGCTTTCGACCCACCTTTCATCGAAGATATTTTTTGCGATAACGTGAAAGGAGGTGATAAAAGACGAACACAGGCTGTGTTCGTTTTTTATATCCAAGCCAAACTCAACTTATTGGTTCTACCACCTGGGCATCGCACACGCTTCTTGACTAACATTCCAATCACCCAACCACTCGGTTATAGTGTTTTAATATAATCTCTAATCAGTCCTAATTATCTATTATCTAGATAACGTCGCACAACCAAACCAAAACTTGCTATTTAGAACTTTGTGAATGGCTCCAGAATGTAATACAATCTTCGTCATTACACGAAACTGATTGACTCTGCTGTCCTTTAAAGCTACAGTCAATCAGAGAGACAGAGAGTACAAATACAAAAGTACAAGTATAAAAACTAGAGAGAGAGGGTAAAATACTACATTATTACGACTGGCGATCTACCGTAGCCTTACTAAGTACAGGTCACTACCTGTACTTAGTAAGGCTTTTGTAATTGATCAATTTATATTTTTAAGTTCACTAACTTAAAAATATAAATTGATCAATTACAGTTAAAATTCACTTCACGGAGAATGATTCCAATAGAAGGCAATATAATTTCCACGCCCGACAGTCATGTGTGGTATTTTCTGTTTTGAGTCAATTTCAATATTACAGAATGCATTTATTTGCGAAAAACTAAAGTATAAACACCAAACTTAAACACAAACATGCGATCGCACAAGCTAACATACAGCATTATTATAGCAATAAAACCACAACAGTTAGTTAAAGGTAATAATTTATTGTGTCGTAAATACAAAGAGGGATAGAATAATAACAACAGCACGCGTCAGCCATAGTTTATTAACCTTATTAAATAACATAATATTTTTTAATTTATTCATATATTACGTATAATATTAGCTCTAACTTAAAACCAATACTAAGAAGTGAATAGCTACGCCTTCAATTGCCTTTAAAATTTATTTAATGTGTTTAAATTCAAAATGTATTTATTTGAATATTGGTATTTTTCTGATATTAAGGTATCGCACTTCTTAGTATTTTTCTAAAACTACATAACTTTAAAAAAACATAATTATGACGTCATCATATTGACGTTTCTAGATTAATAAGGAATGCTTAAGTGTAGAATGAGTCTTAACATTTATGAATATCATCAAATCTTACAGGCACTGGTTTTGTTTATTATTTATAATTAGCACAATAAGTAGTTTCAATTGCACCAACATAAATACATTAGTATAGCAAAAGTGTAAAGTATATACATATGTTGTAAATAAATTATGCGAAGAATTTAAAATGAAACCATATCACAGTTCTGCCATTGACAAATGCTAATATGAGTTAAATTATTTTTATCACAAATAATCACACCATAAATCCTAGATTACTTTTTAAACAAAGTCTGGTTTATTGTGGAACATGATTTTTTTTGTACTTTACTGTGCAAATGCTCAAGTAAATCAGTTTTCAAAACTACAAAATTATAAATAACCCTGGAATATAAAATAGCATTTATATGTTAATAAAAAAAAAAATACAAATAAAAATTTAAAAGTTAATATTTAACCTCTCAGAAAGTTTTTTGTTGTTAAACAATTATTTATTAAAACTTAAAGCCCCAATATAACAATGCGGTAGTCGGTTTAATTACCACAACACGTGCGCTTATTAACAAAAGAGAGAAAAACGCATTCTGCATCTCTGTTCACATATATTTAAATTGATGGAATGTCAATACTATTTAAGAGTACACTACGAAATCAATTGATGTAAATAGAAAATAACACTCTAATGTGTTTAACACGTTGGAATACAATTTTCGTTCGTACGTAACATTAGAACACATCGTTCATTCTTGAAATTTATGCTTTTTACCTTTCCATTCGTCTAAAGCTTTAAACAATTATTCAAAAAAATCCAAACGATTTACTCTAAGCAGAGATGAAGAACGCAATCTTTTGATAGAAAACCCACGCTTAGTGCTTACACCGAGTCAACCGCCTCATATTTATAAGACTCGATATTTTACCTTGCCTCAATGGAATGATAGTGTTAGATAGGAAACGGCGTCACAACTGTAATACGTTACTAGTAGACGCGGTAATGGAATAGGCTATTCCATCACGTTCTTCCAGAGGGACAAGGCAAATCTATCAGAGTTCCAATAGTGGCCGGTCGTCTACCGCGCCGCTATAGTGGGATACCGTACCTGCAACGCGTTCTTGGCGCTGACTGGCGTGGAAGAGGCTCGCGGACCGACTCGCTGCCGTGCCGTTAGTCACAGTGCGAACGCGCAAACAAACATGGGGGGGGCAAAACAACATCCGTTAACGCACTCAATTCCCTCTGCGTAAATACTAGAATTCTCTACTTCACTAAAAGGCGATACAAATTCAATCATAATTCGGAATTCCATCCAAAATTATAATTGCATAAGGACGCAGTACAGGGATTCCAATGCATTCTCGTGCTTTGGTCGAGTCTGCATTGAATTTTTTTGTGGGACAGTTGTTTTATTAAAATTTTAGAGGTGTTTGCAAACTTAATCAAGTATATTAAATAAATAGCACAAAATTAATAATACAACTGTCCAGTATGTTAGCAAATAAAATAAATAAAAAGCTATTCATATAAAATAAGTGTTGTGGGGATAATGAAAACAGTGTTCTGGTTTTTTTAGTTCCAATGAAAACAAAAATAGTAGAAAACTAGAATGTGGATGATTCAGGCACTGAATTTCATTAACTTCTTCAAATCAAATTTGGCGAAATATTAGATGATTGGATAATCGACGAATTTGCTTCGATACTACGAATAAATTAATGGATAATGATAAAAATATTCTTTGGCAATATATTATTGTCAATTTTGAATTAACCAAGTGAGAAGCACAATAATAGGACACACGCATCTATCACATAATCGTATGTTATGTAATGTGCACATTGGAGCTCCTAAAAGTAATATCACAGATTAAACCAGAATAAATTACTACGATATGATTACGACAGTCTTTTAAATCCCAAACTCAATTGCAAAATGTGCATGTTGGATGAAACTAATGTTTAGAGATTGCTACTTTCACTATGAGATATTCTTAAGTCTAAATAAAATGTATATATAAATAAACAAATTATTTGGTGAGTCATCAAAATAATAAGTAATAAACAAAATTAACACAAGGGCCAAACCAAGGGGTGCCAGCTACAAAAAATAAAAATAAAACCGATGCTCATGCAAACGACAAGCGACAACTCTACACATACCATTTCTCTTGCGGCTACTTTCCATTAATTGTGTGTGCTATGGATTATTTTGTGTAATTCTTAATGTTTATTAATATTGCGGAAAATATTGTGTATTAAGGACGGACGCTGTTTAGTCATGTGCGGCACATCCTAACACGATTCGGAACTATTGCTACTGTATATAATATCTCGAGTGTACGATGAAGGAACTATGTGTATCGGGCTCAGATGTAGACGACATTGGGGTAGGTAAACTGGAAAGGCGATACGCAGGAGAAATGGTAGCTCTTCCCGAGGCCGGAGAAGTGAGTGCGCGGCGGCGGCATGTTGACGTACAAGTCGGCGGCGACCCCGCGGCTGGCCCTCGTCACGGCGGCCGGCCGGCCCGCCACGCGGACCACTTCGCTCACCGTCGCGCGAGACAGAGCTCCGCCGGAACCGCTCGAGTCGCTGCGCCGCGATCGCTCTGAACGCTCGAAGCTCAAAACGCTCTCCGAGCACCGCCACGACTTCGGCAGCGTATCGCTCGACCAGCTCCTCGCCCTCAGCTCGTTGCATTTGGGCTCGGAACGGAATACCAAATCGTAATAGACGCGCGGCTGCGGCAGAGCGATTACGGCGCAGCGATCGCGTTCCACGTGCTTCACGAGCAGAGTTCTGTCGTGGAGGTTAGGGGCGGAGCGGTGCGGTGGCTCGGCCGACCGCGCGCGAGGCTAGCCTACCTGAGCGCCGAGTGACGTCACGCCTAGTCTCACCCCCACGCGCGACGAGGCGATCGAGGTACCCAGCGACGTGAGCGACTCGCGCGAATTGGAGCGGCGCAAAGGTGTCGCCCGACCGTTGTTGTGGATGGCGCACGAGCCCGGTTTCCTGTTTGATGGCGACTTCGACACCTTGGAAATCGGAGCGAACAGACCAAAACGCGGCGCGCACTCGAAGTACCTGAAAATTATTACCGGCGAATATTTTATTCAATTACGATCTGATTGTATTGTTGGACGATGAAATTAAATTTTACGTTAGTTATGATTAATATTATTTAACAAAAATTAGGTAGTTACGGAATAATACAATAGTTACGGAAGAAGCGGCGATAGCCGCTTTGTCGTTAAACAAACCTCTTTCCTTCAACCGAACCATCATTTTTTCCTAGAGGATCATCAAGTTCGACGCCAGCCCAGACTCCGGGTGCAAAATCAGTAACACCGACGTAGCGCAAAGCACCTGCTTTGCTACCTCTACTACTCGATACGATTACGCGGTCACCCAGGCGAAGTTCTCCATTCGTCGTAGTGGAAATCGAAGCATCTAAAATGACACAGTAATGTATAAAGCTCGAAAATATTAAAATAATATATATTTAATCTTTATTAAAAACTTACTCATTTTGCTGCTGACGATGCTGCGTACGCTTCCGTTAGGAGAGAGCGTTCGCCTGGGTCTAGAGGCGCCAGAAGGAGGTCGTTCGAAGACACTGCCAGCGTCAGAGATTGGCGAAGCATCATGAGGAGCATGCGTTACAATGGGTGCTCTCGTCAAACGGGTCAATCGCGAAAAAACTCCACGTTTTTCAGGACATTGAAAGTAACGTACACCCGCCACCGACCCATCATTTTTACCTAAACAATTACGTTGGTAAGTAACTTAAATAAAATCAAAAAAACTTATTTAAAATCAAAAAAAATATGGATATCGATGCTTACCAATGGGGTCATCCAGAACTATACCAGCCCAGTCACCAGGAGCGAACTGTGTTTCACCAATATACGCGATCTGACCAGGTTTTGTACCTCCTACCCAAACTCTTTCTCCAATTATGAAGCTGTCAGTATCTTCTGTTAACACAACACTGTGATCTGAAATGCAGTCATACGACGAAATTAGCTGGGACCCTTTCAGAGACGAGTATAACCGATCCTGGTGTAGAGTTGATTAAGTATATATTTCAGGCGTGGTAAAAGTAGCCTTGGGTGTATTGTGTGACCTCTCCAAGACCTTTGATGAATAACCATAAAACACAATCACGTGTTTAGCTAATTAACTAACTCATATGCCTCAATTCTCGGTATACATAGGTATAAAAGTAGTTACAACGATTACAGCAGTGCAACAATTCGACAGAAAAAGTATATGTATAATTAATTAAAATTGTGCACACTTTGTCTTTACAGAGAAAGATGAAAACGTATCGATAACCTTCTACTATTAAAATTGTATACCGGTACCTACAGGTTGTAGTAATCTCTTTCCAGGAACTGTATCGGTAAAGTAATCTATAGTCGCGTAGATGATAGTTCTCTAGAAAGTCGTAGCAGGTCGTAAACTTTATAGATGTCTTCATATGGACATCGCGTTATACGTTGCTTATTCACGGCGCGTTAATTAAAACGTGCAAACGATTTTAGTGACGTTAAAAAAAATTAATGGTACATTTCCATTCCGGCGTATATTCGGCTAAGAATAATAAACTTTCACTCAAGTCGCATTAAACGAAGCAAACTGCATTTGACTAATATATAAAATTATACATACATTTATATTGAATGTACCATGCTGATAGCCTTAATGCGTACCACTGCATAGCAAATGCAACTGAGTATAAACGAATCAGAGCGTAATCCCAATGAATCGGCGGTAGCTTTCAAAGCGCATATGAAGGCGATTCAGAGCGCGAGCGTCGTACAATCAAGATAGTGATAAAAGGTAGATATTGAAATAATTTCCACGTGAATGATAGCTAGACCTAGCCTTGAAATGGTAGCTTTATGCAAATGTGTGTGTGAAATATGATTTAAAACGAGCAAAGTGAAAGCTGAACTTACCTGAGGACCTCCTTAGGCCCGCCTCGCTGAGGCGACGCGCGTGCTTTTCCCAGAGAGCGTCCATCGAAGTGCCGCTGTGTGTGCTGCTAGCTGCTACGTACACAGTGACACACACAAACATTAGCCACTACTAACCAGCTCACACCATGCTACTGATAGTTTTTACAATTACATTGACACATTTAAACTATAAAATCTTTTCAATTTGTTGGTTTAATAGTATTAGTCGTCTACAAAACGTTTAAAAGGTTTATTGTAGCAGTATCAATATGATAATTAAATTTATTTAGAATACTAATCAGATCCTTCTATATGGCATTAATAATTAATATGCAAATTAATGCAAGATGAAATTCAGAATGGGTAACTAATAACCAGTTACCACTTTAAGACAAAAACAATGACAGTTGTAATAAATGTAAAATATGTGTAAAACAATGCCGTTCGTTATGGAGCTAGTGTTTTACGAACAGCTGTGGGTGTTAGCTACTATTAACATTCATCAAACATTGATGTCACAAAAACAAAGATATCACACCTAACAAATAAAGGTATTGTAATAAAGGTACATAACCACAAAGTAATTTTTGTATTGTTAAAATTTGTTGTTAAATATTTGTTTGATGCGTCATGCATTAATTAATTTAAAGTTATCCTCACGAAGAAATTGGGAATAAGATTAGTTTAAATTTGGATAAACCTTCAATTTTGTAGGTCATTGTGGCTGGTTAGGAATGCTGGTTTTAATTCCCGTCACCTTACTAAGTTCATAAAATCTAATGCAAATGAATGTAGCATGCCTTCACCTATTTGTACCACAAATGACACTAACACAAACTTTAAGTGCGCTATGCGACATTTACTGTCATCAATGTGACCTTTTAAGTTTGTGTTAAAGTCCATTGAAAAGCTCTATACAATCTAAACTATTATATTAGTGAGACTTACTAGACGCCTTTCTAAACGTGCGATGTCTATTAGGAAGGCTGCTGGATACCTCGTCTTCTTCGGCTTCGAGTAAATCTGCTCCACGAAGTGCAGTTGTGTGATAGAATTGTGAAATATGACTTTAGATATGTACATTGATAAATGCTATGGAGTGATGAAATTTATTTATAATAGTGCATGAAATTGTCGATTAACATACATCGAAGCGGACGTGCCATCATTCGCATGCCTTTATTATTTAATTTCGTAATAATATGTTACTCATGTCGATAAAATGTAATAAGAAACATACCTGATAAATGTTTTCGTGAAAAGTCGTCGCTAGATTTCCTCAACGTGTCCGATGAGCTGCCGTCTACGACAACAAAAAACGAATACACATAAAGCAAAAAACTAAAAACATGCCGACAATAATACTTGAAGGTATGTAAGAATGACATGAATATACAAACAACAGATTAAAGAGAATTATATAGCGAATGATGTAACATGATATAGCAAGTGTTGTCATAGAATGTCTTTATAACGTTTTTCGAGAAACTATATCAACTATGCGATTGCGCTCAGTTTTCAAATTTAAAGTTTATGCCATAAATAAAAAAATGGAAGTACTGTTCTATATTCCAAAGACAGTAAGCCCTCAGATTACAAATTGTAGCTTATATTGTAACTAGTGAGCCGTAGCCCCGGCCGGTTGCTTCTGACTCGTGTCCGGCACTGATCGACTAAAGCAGATAAATCATCGATGACAACTGCGCAACGGGCCGGCCTTGCTTCGCGCGTGGGTTACCGATTCATAACTCTTATGTAAAACTAAGGCTCATCGCGATCCCTATGACGCCTACACGTCTTACTGGAGACTATTAAAAACTAGCGAATTGGTAGATTTTTTTTCCCCAATAGTCACGTATTAGTCCTATAGTACGTAGTAATATGACAAACATCATGATTTTCAGTGATTGCGTATATTCTTGTTAACCACTAAAACTAACCACGACAGCTAGGAAATGGCGGGCACCAAATTCGACTGGACTGTAAGTGTGAAGTGGCAAGTAGAATTTTAATCTATTAGTAAATAATATTACTAGTATTCCTGTTCATATCTGTTTTTTTTTTATTAAATTTCAGGAACTTTTTCAAACCACTGAGGAGGCTAAAGGTTACTTTGCACACAACAGACAGATCATTAAACTGACAAATATTGAGGAAGAAAGATCTCGAGTGAAAATTTCTCACAGGCCAACGTAGTGTCTGGACTAAATGAAGAAAATTTGTGTTATGACCTTAAACTAATTCTTAAAAGGCTGATGATGATGATGATGATAGTTTTAAATTTTTTTCCTACTGGCAAATCTGTTTATCTATTAAGATTTATATTCTTCTAAAATATGCTAAGTTCTGTAATACATCGATCGTTAATGGTTTACCAAAATAGGATACGTTAAGACATTAACTTTAACAGAAACGATTAGCAAAACCATTTAAAAATTTCACGTTTGTCTGTCAAACGTCAGGTTTTATTGTTATGTTAAGCAATTGTTATTATAAGCCAACAATTAGGTACTCCTTAACAATTGGTATGTAAATTAACTGAACAGGTTTGATATGCGTATGTATTTCTTTCAGAAAATCAAGTATTTTAAAATATTGTGAAAATCTTAACTTTGCATTTCATTTTGAATTTGAGGAAACATTTTAACATTGAAAATATAGTCAAATCATAATAAACTGACACAATAAGAAAAATATTGGACGGATAAGCGACAATCTTCATTTACATTTCATTTAACACGGATGATGTAATTGATTTTGAAGTACGTGTATGATTTCCCTAACAAAGTTCGATCGAACTGTCTTTGAGCACCTTAAGGAAATTTAACACGAATTTAATTATTGCCTTCTCAGTATTTTTTTCAAACATTTCTAATGTAAATAAACTCTAAAAGCTAATTGAAGAAAAATCGCATTATATCTAATTGAGAACCGGTAACAAAACGGCATTTTCGTTTGTCACGTGCAAATGCCGTATTTGCAGCAATTTAATTTTGAAGAATATTTTCTGAGACGATAACCTCAAGCGATTCACATGATACGTAACCAACATACGTGCGAATATAGTTTGTTTTGTGAACTTTTGAAAGAGAATCCATCGTTTTTCCTTGGTTATTACTTGCTTAATATAATACTTAGTCCATTTACATAACAACCTGTAAATGAACCAGTAAAAGGGACGGGAAGGCAGGACTCAAAGAAAGAACAGAAAGAGTAGTGGTAAAGTGGTGCGATGCCGCAGCATGCATATTTAATATCAACAGACTTTTAACCACACTGTCTACACACATACCAATGCAGAACTCATCCAATAATTATGAGCAAAGTGTTCAGCCATCGCCGATTCTCGGGGTAGAAAGAAATATAGTTCTATCAATGCCTTTATAGACTCATTATTGGTATTTATCAATTGCTAACAGATGTCTCAGAATTAAATAAAAGTGTCTACATATATTGTGGTCAGCAAAGCATAATATGAACTATTCTTTAATTTAGAATTCGTATAACAGCTATTTATACACAATTAGCAAAGTTTTGATACTTCTTCATTTACATTTCATTTAACACGGATGATGTAATTGATTTTGAAGTACGTGTATGATTTCTCGATTTTGTTATAATGAACATGCTCTTTACTACGCCGGATCACGACTTGAACATTTCGATGGTCAAGTTCAAGTTTACATCGAATAGGTTCATGGAAGGTTCGCGAAATCATACAGAAAATTAAATTCTACTAAACGCAACTCATTGCCACCATTGTGATATTCATATAATTTCGCTCTAGAGTACCTCTTATTCGTCAATTGAGAACAATTACCCGCTACGTCCCCGTGTCATTTACGTCGCGTCCCCGATCGATGCAACGGGCGTGGATACGCAGCAAGAGGCTAATTCTCAACGTCTATTATACAATTCACTGAGCTCGATACGGGTAACCGAATTTTCACCTATTAAATTATGACTACTACCATCTGTGTCTTTATTAAATGGTTATTATCCATTTAATAACGACTAGGTTTATTTTTTTAATCCTTAGCGTTTTGTCACGGAGGAGTAAACTGACCTTAAAAATGAATTGTTGTTCATTTTTCAACAGTAATAGACAATAAATTTAAAGTAAAGAATAAGAGGTAACAGGTAAGAGTCAGTATGAATTTTAATCGCGACCGGGAACAAATTATTTATTAATGAATTCTGATCAATACCTATAACGCAACCTTTTTTTCGATATGAAAACCGACTCTATGACATTGTATGAGGAAGCGGTTCAGTAATAGCTTGTAGGCGATCTAGTTCTAGAGCTGACTTTGAACGAAAATACAAGGTGTGACCGAATTGGCTGTTGCATCACTACCGCAATCCTAACGAATTAAGTGCCCTAGGGAGTGAGCTCCTTAAGATTCAAAACCACCACAAGATTTAAGAACACCGCATAATTGAACACTTTCAACAATTTATTAATCATAACAAATATTTATTGTGCAATTTTTAATGCGACTGTGTATCAATTTCTTATAAATCACGTGAGTCATCAACGTATGAAGACACCTTTTTTGAAATACTACTAATTAAACATTACTGAGTAAACAGAGCGGTATATTAAGCGATAAAAGGAGTTTGTATATTCTATTATTTATTGACTAGTATTATTTTATATCTGACATTTTTATTAAAAAATTTAGCAATGTTAAAGGCTTACTCATATTTCAGTTTATAAGTCTTCGTGGCCTGCGTTCCATATAAGTAAAAAGACAGCGCCTACCCTCGCTAATTTCCTACGACACTTCAGTATCTTTGTTTCTAGTGAAAATCGATTTGTACGTAGTCCCAAATTGCTAATAACTAGTATTAATATTGAATTATGATTAACATGTTTATATTATAAAACAATCTTTACCATTATATTATATATAAATTTAACAATACATATTTCCGAGTCCGTTACTTTATGCTAAATATAGTATCCAAAATTAACGTTAATCGACAATGCAACTTGAATGCTAAGTAAGACGTTGGCCCTATAGGGCCGCTTATGGTGGTGCAATTAGTTAGGCAATCAGGACACGTTCCGCCCTCACTGTGATAATGGTTCATAATGAGCCGCGTTCACATCGCACCCGTCATACTAATTGACATTCGTCACTCAGGCGAAATAGTGTTAATCAATTCAAAAACCGGAGAGATGAATAATTGCAAAATCAAGCTACGTTTAAAGACCTTACTTTATATAAGACTAAGACCCTTCTTTATATTTCACTTTACTATTGCAAGACATAGGATGCTCAGTCATAGGATTCTCTCGTAAGAAGGATTTGCCATAATAGCCACGCTTGGCATGTGCATTCCCGTAGGCGAGGTACCAGATACCTCACCTCTTAGATTGTATACGATAATATACGAAAATAATACTAAGATCGTTGCGTAAAACAGATGCGTTTATGGAATGTAATTATATACATTCCATAAACGCATCTGTTACTTTCTTCGATTGAAGACATTTGCGAATAAATTAAGGATTCAGCAACCGCTGGTCTTTATATTACAATTAATTAAGAATCATTCAATCAGCTGTCCTACAGAATTCGTCCGTTGCATTAAACTAACAAAGTTCGATCGAGCACCTCAAGGAAATTTAACACGAATTTAATTATAGGCTTCTCAGTATTTTTTTTTCAAACATTTATAAAGTAAATAAACTCTAAAAGCTAATTGAAAATATATTTAATTAAGAACCGGTAAAAAAATTAACCGGTATTTTCGTTTCTCACGTGCAAATATGGCAGCAATTTAATTTTGAGGAATATTTCCTGAGTACGATAACCTCTGAGCGATTCTCATGATACATAACCAACATACGTGCGAGTATATTTAGTTTGTTTTGTTAACTTTCAGAAGAGAATCCATCGTTTTTCCTTGGTTAATACTTGCTTAATATAATACTTAGTCAATTTACATAATAACCTGTAAATGAACCAGTAAAAGGGACGGGAAGGCAAGAATCTAACAGAAAGAGTAGTGGTAAAGTGGTGCGATGCCGCAGCATGCATATTTAATATCAACAGACTTTTAACCACACTGTCTACAGTGCTCAGCCATCGCCGATTCTCGGGGTAGAAAGAAATATAGTTCTATCAATGCCTCTATAGACTCATTATTGGTATTTTCCAATTGGTAACAGATGCCTCAGAATTAAATTAAAGTGTCTACATATATTGTAGTCAACAAACCATAATATGAACTATTCTTTAATTTAGAATTCTTAAAATAGCTATTTATACACAATTAGCAAAGTTTTGATACTAAAAATTACCTAAAAGCGTTTAGAAACATATTAATAAAAAATATTTTTTTAAAAAAACTTTTTGAAAAAAATAAAAAAATAAAATAAAAACAATGTATTGTCTCCTTCCGGTAGTAATGTAGGCTCTTGTGTCGTACATAACGATACTCAAGAACTGCAACTTGACCTCTCCTTTATTTAAAACGCATAATACACTAGGTCAGCTCTCTAAAAATTTGTGTCGACCCGAATACAACGCACTTTAGCTTAGAAAAAAGTAATTAAAGTAATATAAATTATACTAACAATTTTAAATGTTTAAAGATTCGTCGTATTTGAAAAGATTGTATGATCCCTATCGGATCAATCTCTAAATATTAATAATAAATTAAATATTAATAATAATCAATGTCTTCACGATAGCCGAGTGGTTGAGTAATCGGAATTTCGAGAACCCAAGTTTGATCCCCAGGCGGCAAGCTCGTACCAATGAGTTTTTCCAAAAGTACGATGAAAGAAATACTTATGTACGAATTATATCGTTGGCTTGGACATATAGACGTCGACGGGTTGACCATCTGTCACGTTGTCCCGAAAATATCTTCGGTGGAAGTTGGTTCAAAGGGACTTAATTGTCTAGACTAGACCTCTGTTCTACCCCTGTATTGTGAATTGCGTGAAGATATTTATTTATTTTTATTTATATCTTCATACATAAAAATATCATGTGTACTATCCTATCCAGATAGGAAAACATAACATGATACATAACCACCAGTGTATATGTATTGAAACATTGTCTACTTCATTACTCGGATCCAGACACAAAACTTGAAAGGTAAACAAGACATATTCCTACGTGTTTTTAAGCAACATCCTTAACAGATAAATGTTGACACGATAATAAACAAGATGAGTCAGTTGGTTGCGCCACACTCGTTGACAATCTCATGGAACATTTACTTTTGTGCTAAATGACCGGGCCAACTGTGTATACAGGTTGTATGGGTGAATATTGTATCGAATCCACGTATATCTACATCGTTAATATAAAATGCATGATTAAATTCATATTAAGAAAAATTTAATTATGTAATGGGTGATAAATATTTCAATTTACTATTTAGTAACTTCCCATTTGGCATAAAATATCTGTACCTTAAAATTTTAAATAAAATTAATATTTTAAAAGCAATTGCCGTGGTAGATTGCTTTGTTTTTCTCTCTCTCTCTCTCTCTCCATTCGATGAATAAAAATGTTTAGAAACAGCAAATTAAAAACAAATTTATATCTGAATTAAAATTTTTAATCCATATAAAAATTTTACACGGAGTGCCATAAGCTATTGGAGTTTCCCGGCAAACAGTTACCTTGAACTTGCAAGTGCGTCTCCAAGCAACACTGACGTAAGTGCCTAGTCAACAAAGCAATTTACACTACCTGACCAAACGCCTACGTAGCAGGCAAGTATATCTCATACTTGCTTATCTAAAAACAATTTTACAAACTTGTATTCGTTAAGATCATTTAAATATTTGTTTCAAGCTTTTTTTGTTAGTCACTGAGTTGATATTTTTTAAATCTTTTAATCTTCAATTTATTTGCAAAATAAATTGAAATTCTTAATATAAAATATTCGTAATTAAGATATGATCTGTAATTTAACATTTAGTCGTTATAAGGCATGATGTTAATTGCGGTATTTTATACTGCGGTCGATATTTAAAAAGGCAAAGCGATAACATTCAATGTTCAATAAAATAATTCAATTAATATCGACTGTAATTCCCAATACAGGGGTAGACAGAGGTCAAGTCTAGACATATAAGTCCCTTTGACCCACCTTCCACCGAAGATATTTTTGGGACAACGTGACAGGTGGTGAGCCTGTCGCCATCTTTATGTCCAAGCCAACGATGAAATTCGTACATAAGTTTTTTGGAAAAACTCATTGGTACTGCCACCTGGGGATCGAACTCGGGTCTCCCGACTCGAAATTCCGACCACCCAACAACTCGGCTATCGTGACTTCCTCGAATATCGACTGTCATTTTAAATTAATTTTTTGTACGATTTAAAACAACCTATATAATAGTTGTTTGTTCTGTGCGATGATCTTTTTTTAAATAATACAGTTTAGGGTTAACATTCACTAGCTAAAATTAATAAGTGAAGTAGTTGTAATCTAATGGAAATGACGCGTGCTTTAATTTCTCAGTGCACGAGTTTGTTTTTTAAGTATATAATAGATCGGACAGACGGAATAAAATAAATAAATAAATAATAAATATCTTCACGCGATTCCCAATACAGGGGTAGACAGAGGTCTAGTCTGGACAATTAAGTCCCTTTGACCCACCTTCAACCGAAGATATTTTCGGGACAAGGTAACAGTTGGTGAGCCCGTCGCCGTCTTTATGTTCAAGCCAACGATATAACGACGGAATAAAGTTTTCGATAATAATAAAACTAAAACTATTTTAAAGTAAGAGAAAAAAATTTGCCTAAAAATTGAAAATAGGTACAAGGGAAATTATTTTTTTTTTAAATTTCAACTAATGCATATGGGACACGGTGGCTCGGAATTAAGAGCAGAGTAACCACGAGTACCGCGGGTTGGAATTCCGTCCGTTTTTGATGATTCTTAAAATTTCTCGTTAATTTAATAATTTTTTTTTAATTTAATAAAATAAGGATGTTACATATACAATGCATTACATCTTTAGCAATAAACACTAATTAACACCAAAAAAACATGAAGATAATGCATATGCGACGGCTACGAATACTTTAAAATAAAATTACCTATATCACTTAGTAGTCCTCATGAGGTGAAGTCAACGATCGGTTAATAGTAACAAACGGATCGTAAAAGGATATCAATCGATTATGATTATAATAATATCAACAATTATGAGTTTCGTTGTAGGCGTGCTATCTCAAACACGAATAATACAAAAATACATGTTAAGGTAAACGTGTAGGATACTTGTTGTAACGTTCAAATGAGACAGACTATGGATAAACCGCAAACTTTAAACGACAAAACAAATATTCGTTTATATACTTATTTTAGGCATTTTAGATATTTACTTGGTAGCAATGTTCATATCTACAGTACACAAAGTTTGAGACTTACATTTCATGGTAACTTTTTTTTTATTTGAGTGTAATAATTTCTGAGCAAATTTATTATTACCTACTTTTTCGGCAAGTTTTTGTTATTTGTGACCATACTTTGTCTAGTCGTTCGCGTTTGTATAAAACAATAAAATTATATCAGTAACGTAACATAACTTTAAAGTGCACGTGTATTTATTACCACGATTGAGTATAATTGCATGATAATGGGAAATGTCATAGACTTAATTGCTCCCATGTTCAGTGCGACATCCGTGTATGTGTATATATAATAGAAAGACAACGGCAACTGCATTATGGGCGGGTCCAAGAGAATATTCAATAAAGTCTAGTCTAGACAAGCCGGCGCCCCGGTGCCAGAACCTATAAATAAAACCTGCCTTCGACCTATTTTATCGTAGTATTTATTTTTAAATTCAGAAGTACTGCCGCTTTTGGCCTATCTAGAGAATAACTTAATACTTACCAAATCAAACACTTCCTTATAGCAAAATTGGAAGAATTAAATACTTTTGATATAGTTTTTGTTCACATTTTACGTTGGTAAAACTACAATCTGCGCAAATACTACATAAAATATAAAACTAGAAGTACCTAGATAAGTAAACGCAGTATCTGAAGTCTCTTAACTTACGCGACGGTGATTTAAGTTCACCCGATGACGGAGCTGACGGAAGAAGTACGCCAAATATAATGAATAGTCGTGTGGCGTCATTACATTTTTTTATCACAAAACGTTAAAGTTTTACCACTATTAAAGCAAGCGAGCACATTGATATCAGAACTAACCTAACGCCAGAATGAAAGATGTTTTATTTCAATGTATCAAAACAGTACAAAAACACTCGGAAAAATAAATAGAACTGTTTCTCACACAAATAAAATGCGGATTAAAGGCTTATGTAATAAAACATCATTCCGATCGATAAATACGGTATAGGTATTTTAAGATTTCTACATAATTAATAAATGAACCTACAATACCTACACATATTTCTATAAATTCTTATCTACATTTTAAAGATTACTTCAAAGTTCTAAATTTATTTCATGACTATTAAACTCTTAACATATAAATCACAGACGTAGATCTGCGATAAATTTTCTAGAGACATATCGGTTCACATTACACGCAGCCGCAGACATTATTTGTGCAAGCGTTAGAATTCTATGTACATTATTAGCACATTGAAAAGGCTATAACTGGAAACTCTTGTTGCTTGTAAGCTTGTAACAAGTTTTTAGTCGTGGCGCCACGTTATGTTAAAAGGCTATTACTGGTGTGCATAAAAACAACCATCCTAATGATGTAGAAGTCACGTTTTTTAAGGTAAAAGATCACGTTTGAGATGTGTGATCATATCATAATTTGTGTTATCTCGTAGTAAGAACAGATAACTTTAAGCTGCACGCTTCAAAACTAGCGCAAGATTACTATCAAAGTGTTCAGTTGGATTAGGAGTGCTGTGATGAGTTGTTATCAGGTAAATGTAAGCATTAGGCACGGTGTGTTGTTTATATTTGTATCACAAAGAAAACGAAGTCATGCGGGCCTGTTTCTTCAAAACAAGTGTCGAATTTACGCAACACAAAAAAGCGTAAAGTGAAACGAAACGCCGGTTAATGATTGATCACTGGGACATATTTGGTTTAGTCCGTTACGCTTGATGAACGGCTCTGTCACTACGATATTATCTGAAATCGAAACCGTACCTCAAGGTGTATGGACACAGACGAGATAAAAAATATAACTCGTAAATATTTTTTATTTCGTAGTTGTGGTTTCAGTTTTCACTAATCAGCTTGCGCAATGCCATTTTTTCGTCTTAAATAAAAATAACTTTCTGTTAAAACAATTACTTCTTTGTCAAAATATCAAACAGTCCATTGTTTGATAATAGCAACAATAATGACAGAACAGTTAAATATAACAGTTCAATAAGGAATACAGTGGCCATCACTCTATTCCTCCATCGATAGAAAAATTATAATAATGACATTTAAAATAACTATAATCAATTAATGACTTGGTGTAAAACAGCCCTCTGATTATATTCTCGACGTTGCGTACATACATAATGAGACACTATTGGCGCGACACTGACGGTAGGTCGTGTATCACGCAAAGCAGTCACGTAAACCTCTGCAGGTTACACCTGTTCTGCAGTTTCGCCATGGTTGACCGACAACAATGCCAGCTCGTGTAATTGAGTAATTCCGACGCGAGTAGCACATCTCCGATAAGGATAAGGCGACAGGAAACTGTCAGTTTAGTCGTTTTTAAAGCGCAACGGAGACCCACTACATATGCAAAAGGGGAGAGTAGGTTAGTAGTAACGATACTTTCAATAGAATTGTTAAGTTTGCACGTACATAAATAAATCTCAATTAAAATTTCCGAGATTAACATCAACCCTGCAAAATTGACCTTGCTTAGTTAGGCGTAACCGATTTTACCTGAGGTTGTTGCTTTGAAGGACGAATTTGTCTGAACTAAATAAATAATATAGGAACAGGTAGAAAAAATCATAGAATGAAAATTTGTTAATACTTAAACAACTAGACACCACCAACAGAAAATCAAATGGAAATTTCTTTATTGCAGAAATTAGCTAATTTTAATATAGCTTGGACAGTTAATGGAAGTTGAAATAAAAAATGGCGTAAAAGAATATGCGCGCAATTGGATCGATTATTATAAAAAATATGGATATTTTAATATAATGAGTAAATAGTTAATCCATTTTAAACGCATTCTACTTATTGTTGCTTTGTTCGATGTATATTTTGTAGCCTCATTTATTAAACTTAATTATAATTATTTGCGTTGTAATAAAAAATTTTCATTGGTATATCACACTGTGGTCGCTCTATTATGATTACGTTATATCATGTTATGTATTTGAGTAAAACAAGGTTAAGGCGGTTGTGGACACCACTGGTGTTGTGGCTTGCTCCCACACCGGTGGATAGTGAACGAGGCGCTACGAAGAGGTCATGGTCGACCGCAAAAAAGGTTTTGATAAACAACAACAATCTAGAAAACATAATACATTTTTATTTGCATATTTTGTTTTACCTTATCACAAAAGAGCGTTTTTAGAAAAACCGTACTGCTGTGTATTTAAACACGCAATAAATGTATAATTTGCGTGTATATTTATAAATAAACAAACGGCATATAAATACAGTGTATAATATGGCGTAGCGTACTACACACATACATAAGGACAATTGAGGTTCCTGCAAGTAAAAGAGTGTTTAAAATCGGATTATTAGTTGCTATTATTTGTAGTTGGAGGTCATCTTTGCGACATTAGTCTACACTAGCAGTATTAAACATGATTTACCATGTTCCTACTAAATTAATTTCAAACTCATTGTTCAGTATAGATTATTCCACATGTAAGGGTTGCAATGCGCAACATTACCAAGTTCATTAAATATTAAAAACCATTTGGAAGCCCGTTTCAGAGGTAGAATAGGCATGCGACGGTTGAAATCGCGGTGCGATTTACAAGACGAACTTCGGGGGAGGATTCACTGGGGAGGCGAAACGGCGCACCTCAACCTATTTGAACCCATAAATAACAGAAACCTTACGTAACGTTTCACACCAGTTGATTAATTGTAAAAAGCTTAGGCATTAAATAAATAACTTGAAACTGTAAGTTTTATAAAAAATTACGAATTGTTTGTAAAAATTGTATTCATACAGATAACAAAAGAAATTATTTTTTATTAGTAAGATAATTATAATTATATCTATGTTTCAAAAGAAAGCTTTGTTTCAAAAGAACTAACTTTGAAATGTTGCATAATAAAAACAGGATGTATTTGGAATGTTACTTATGTAAATAAATTTGGCATCTTCTATAAGATACGCCTGTTTAAAAAGGATATAACGTCGCAGAGAAAGCTGCAAAGTGATTTCGACGTGGGAAATAACCGTAAAGAAACAAATGAATTTCAATTAGAAATTGTTTTGTTTCAACGTTATTTGAGTACATTTAGTGTAAAATATCGATAACTTATTCAAATAATAATGTTCAGTACATTATTGTCGTTTATACAATAGAATATTCTAGACAAACATTATAGAAGAAGTCGATACTGTGAACTATACACAACACATTGTAATTTATGATCACATGCAGAACAAGTCACGATTAGAGTAAACCATTTTAAATCTATGACTGCAATTTGTAGTCTTTTTTATTATTGTTTAAGTGAATTACATTCACTTAAAAATAATACAATAAAACTGCTAAGATTACGATAAGTCGCTGAGTAGGTAGGTCATAATAACATCGATTGAATTTATTTTCCTGGAGTGACATTATACGTGTACACGAAATTTCGGTTCTGGATTTTTTTGGTATCGCATTTAAATTGCGCTTAATATATCAAGCGAGCTTACCACTACACTTATTTCACATACACATACTAATAATAATTCACATATGTATCTTCGTGATCAAGAATGTTATTGAAAACATTAAAATGAACTTAAGATAAAATTTGTACAATACACTTGAATATTCACTATAAAATCATTTCATGTTGGCGCAGTGAGCAGTTATTCTATAATTATGTTTGAACTGCAGAAAACTTCTCAAAACAAACGAACGATTAAAAGTAAATGAATAAAATAACTGGCAAACACCTAATAGTTTTACAATGATTACTTTGTATCGTACCGTAAAAAGTACATCTAATGTACCAGTCATCGTATTTTAACACCATTCGACTTATTTTAAACAATAATTTTTTTGAACACCTTGAATAAATTAAGGAAGGTTCTTATTCTGTTTTTTAATTATAAAAGAACATGTTAGATTTAGGTTATTGGTTCAGATCATTTTCTACACAAGTATAAGATTAAATAAAAGTAAGTAATTAAATAATTAAGTATAAATTTTTAATTACAATCTTATTATTCAATATTGTAACTTATTAAGTAAATAAATAAAATAACGCCATTTCCAAAATTATTCGTAAATACTGTATTTAGCAAATCGTAAGATATCACTTACCGGAAAAACTAATTTTCGTTTCAACCGGCATTTTTTCTCCTCAAATACTGTTTCTGATTATTTTCTCAAAACTAATAATAAAATAAAAGTGATTAAGAAGACAGATTTAAAATTTGGTGCTGGTAGTTGGTCCTCTGAGGCAGACACGTGTGGTATGTCGATACGTGCAGTTCACTCGCTCGTCGGTTGTGCACTGGCAGGCTCAGGCCAGGCAGTCTGACGGTTTCGTTTCCTACGCCCGCGCGCCCGCCCTTACGCGCCTAATACGCGCCTATGTTTTTGTTTTGCCAGCAACCGCGCGCCGTCCCAGCCGGGAGGGCGGATTTTATAATACAAATAATATACTCCTCATGTTCCGCACTACATCAAAATTTACGTAATCAATACTGAAATTCGTATTTTAAATTGCAAAACGGACGGTTTGTTTGTTCGAATATCAATCGTTTCGCAAGACATTGACGAATGACGTCTCATTTGGTTTGTTAAATGGTATTTGTCTCAAAGGCATTGGAATTGCAAAAGATTTGTTATTTTGCAATCGTAAAAAACCGTATACTGATTCTGAATATTATAATAAAAGAATATTAAAATACTGACCTATAAGCATATCGGGTATAAATAAAACACTTGATAAGACCTGGACAGAAAGATAGCATGACACATTCGATAATACCAACATTTACCACATAACTGATAAGTCGGTGTAAGAATATAATAATTATGTTGAATATTATAATTGCACCGAACCGGGACGGCTTCTGCACAGACAGGTCTGTAAAAAGTAAACGTGATGAAAAATTCTTGCAGTATTACGTGCATCATACTTGTTAGTGGAATATTGCAACTTTTTTGGATGATGATTTTTGAAGGATGTTTTTTTGATGATATCATAAGGAAGTGTAAGAAATTCATTCGGTTACCAGTATTTACGGTCCAGAGATACAGCTTAAAAGCCGCACAGACAGGCAGATGTTGTTGGATTGGCGTGGTGTGGACTAACCACCCTGTGAAGCACGTAGTTTATGGTAAATTGCCATTCGGAAAGGTCTGTGTACAGCAGTGGACTATTTACAAGATGATGCCGACATATACGTATTATTTAATAAATATCACGAAAGCTTCTTTTCTTTCGAATGGCTAGGCTTTATAATATACCATAATAATAGTAATAATAGCAATATAATCTAATGAAATCAAATCATTCATAAAGAAATAATAATGTACATACATTTATATAGTACATTTACACAATTATAAAATACATTTATTTATATAGTCATTAATTATTCTACCATCGCTTCGTAATGAGGTCCTTCTAACTGAGAAGAAACTGGCGTAACTCCGTAGGTATCCTCTTTTTTTATCAATATTTTTTTAAGATTACATAAAAATATGATATAATTTTTTCTTGAAATAGCTTCGAAGCGATCACCTCATTCCTCAGTACTGACATTTATACATTAATTTATACTAACCGTTCCTTTGGAAGGGCCCCCTTTCTATGGAAGCCCTTGATGTAAGTAAGCCTTTATTGTAAGTGCGATTCTTCGTTATGTGATCCGTGACATACCCCAACAACGTCGACAAGTAATAGTGACTACGTAAACATCGTACAATTTCTTTTCGTAGTTAAAGCCCCTGGAAACAGTTTGCTCGAGTAACGTTAGCAATTATCCATTAGCAATTATCAATTATCCATTATTATCCAGTCAAATTATTTTCTGGGGCTTATGTAAAAGAATAACGATAACGTTCCTTTTATATTTCATATGACATCCATTGTACAAAATGTAACAGGAATGTAGTGTTATTTTTATATCTAATGATTATACCTCTTTCAATGTGTACCTACATCGATATAAAGTAAAAAAATAAATAAAACTTAATAGGTAAAAAAACTCGAAAAACATGGAATATGGTATGAGCTATATACTACTGAAATTGCCAATTCAATCTCTGACTGAGAAAAAAAACAGTATTCAGTGTTTAGAGCCACGACAAGAAGTCGACATGTCACTGCTGAGTTACGGAGTCGGTACGTCCAACAATTTCGTCAGAAAGTTCGTCTAGTTTCCTATCTAAAAATGGGTATTCAAGTTGCGTTTGAGGATGTGTCGCAACGCACACGTTGAACGTGGTACTGGCACGCGATTTCTAACGGGTCAAAGAAAGCGAGCGGTGGAGAGGTCGAGCATTCTATCCACTGTTTCATAAAACCACATCCGTTTTTCTGCAGTTGCACATTATCTTACCAACTGGAAAAAGTAGGTATAGGGAAGCCAACATTTTAAAACCAGATTTTTTAAATATACATAATAATTATAAGATAACTTTTATGTCTAAACCTTTTGATATTACCGAGTAACTTAATCAGTTTAATTTAATTAGCTATAGCGATAAAAAAATTCACTTCAAATAAAGAAACAGATCCAAAATCGTTTCCAATGTATGATAATCTTAGCATGCTCATATAAATCTATTATCTATTTAAAAAGGTTGAAGCTTCAATTTAATTAAAACACAAAGATGTTATTAAATAAACTCCTAAGTCTTCCGTTACCCGTATACCTTAAATCTATTTGCGGAAATCGTCGGGAGACTTATTGATTGCGTCTACTCTGTTATGGTAAATACGATGAAACGAAAAAGCGACACTTGAAAGAGACAAACGTCTACATCAATAGGATTTAGCACGGCAGAGAATAAGTATACACAGAAGTTTAGTTAGTAGTAATTCCTGAAGTTTTCACTTCTACTGCGCGTAAACGACATGGATGTTTTTATAGGTATTATACATGTATAATAAAATAAACCAACGACTAAAGCTAGGCTATGTTACGAAATCGTTATAAAATTTTAACTTTTTTTTGTTTGTCCAGTTATCTCGGAATCCTGTCTTATGTATAAGATATCTAGACTAGAATTCAGATTTTTAAATTGACTCAGAATTTAAGATCGTATTATACAAAGTCAGACAATTTTTGGTTTCTTCACAGATTATTTCTATTCTATTCCATTAACTTTAGCCACAATTTTTTTTTAATGATGAGATAGTCTCAAAGAATTGACCAAAAAATCAAAAATCTAACTATTACAATCGAAATTCTTGTAGAATAACAAGAGAGGATATTCGAGTAGAGTACATTTATTAAAATATGTATTGTTTATAGGTGTGCAAAAATATGTAACGACTAGCCAATAAACTAGTTTGATTAAAATATCAAAAAAATGTATATTCAAATGATAAACTACAAAACATTACATTTAACAACGGTCTAGTGCGTATACTGAATGTTTAGTTTGATTTTCATGTTGATAGTATGACCTAACCATGACCAAGGGCAAACATTTGAATTTTCGATTACGACCTCAGATGAAAAAAGAACAGAATTAACACGTGTGACAAATTAATTATCAGTCACTCCCAAAATCTACGAACATAGCTCTAGCAATAACAGCACACTTTTTAAATCTAACAAAACGCTTCATACGCAATGCATGCCATAGAAAAAGAAAAATACATAGGTATACACTTTCAAAAAGCGTACTTAAATTTAAAAAGTAAAAAAGTATAATACTTAAATTTAAAAAGTATAATACGGTAAAATTATAATATCGAGAGAAAATTCTAGGTATTGACTTCAGAAAGCCAGACGCATTAAAATAATTATGTTAAATGAACAAAATACAATACACTCCTAAAAAACACGGCAAAACATAACAGACTTTAGAATTGCACCTTACATAATGATATCAATAAATCATGAGTTTCACCTTAGCTTAATCTACAAAAACCTAATAAAAATTAATGCGACACTGAAAACACAGACGAAATAATAGCTCTGAAAGTTTTCTCAGAATTGAACATTGTTATTTATCGTAAGTTGTTTGAAGTGCGTGAGAGTCTCCAGTTTTCTTAAAGTTAGTTCTAAGACGACGACGACTTTGACTGTATACATTTGGTCTCACATTTTTCCGATTTACTTGCTACTTATTAAAAAATTGCACAAAACCTTTATAAATTGTAGCCTTTGTTTTATTCTGATGTATAATCTATATTACTGTAAAGTTTCTTCAAAATCCGTTGCGTGGATTTTGCGTGACCGAGTAACAAACATCAATACATCTTTACAACTTTCACATTTATAATATTAGGTCCTTACATATAAAATTAGCGTTTTGCCGTACTGACCACTTTGATCTGAAATGTCTCCTTTTTTGTTAAGAATTACAAATTTAAAAGTCATTTAGCTGGTACATTTGAGTTTTAAAAACCGACATACATTTGTTTTAGTGTAATATAATTTAAAAGTTTCAAATATTTTTTATTGACTACATAACTCCGTCCATAACATCGTATATAACTCCATCGCGATTTCGCTCTTTCGTAACGGTTCGTCCAATTTTGGCACTTTCAGAACTTTTACCTGTTTTTGTCTCAGCGGAGGTTTTGCCGAAGCCGCTTTTTTTGGCCGAAACCAGAGCTTTGGTCGAACTTCAGTATGTGTGAACAAAGTTTTGCGCTACGTTACAATAAAATGTTGAAGTCGTATGAATAAATAGTATAAAACTAGTAAATAAAATAAATCATCACTACATATCTTATTTACTCATCAAATTGTACAGGATAACGAAAAATGTGACGTTATTTTTTATCTATTCTGCACAGAATAATCTTGAAAAGCAGGGGCATTGCAATAAAAATAAACCAGACTTTGAATAATTTCGAGGTCGGTTTTATTATCAACATCTTTATATTAAGGAAAGAAATAATGATGCACCGTTTTTTTTGTGTTTTCTGTATGTTACTCTCAGACAGACAATAATGAGATAGGAATGCGTTTTATAACAAAATATGACGATGATTGAAAAAGTATTAATAGAAAAAGCCCCAATAGTATCCAGGCTTGAACATAGTAAATTTTATTAGATGTGTAAACATAATTTTCTTTGTGTTTTTTATAAATAAATACAAAGAACATAAAGATATAACATTATATGATTACTATAAATATACAGATTTAATCTATTAAATATGTATATTCATGTTTCAAACGAGCAGGTGGCTCACGAGATGGTAAGTGATTACCACCGCCTATGAACACCCGCAATACCAGAGGCATAGCAGATGCATTGCCGACTTTAGAGTGCCCCCCCCCCTCCAGAATTGGGGGAGGGGAGTATGTGGGCCTCCGGTTACCTGCACTCACCAGACGAAACGCAGAAGTTTGTTAAACTTCTACTTCACGCCGGTATTTTGTGAGGTCGTGGTACTTCCCCGGTCGAGCCGTCCCATTCATGCAACAACAAAAGCTGATGCGAGGCTCTACCACTGTTAAAATCATGTGCGGGTATTCGTCGTAATGTCAGTCAGAATATTTTCAATATTTTTGGTTTCGGTGTTAGTTGAGGATTGATCTTAAAATGTTCTAGGAGGAAGGTTCTTGGGTCGCTACTATTTAAACAACATATTTCAGCAACACAAAATTTTGTTTATTCGGGCAGGTTTGTGCTGAATATTAGGATGGAATGGTTGGACCTGTAATCACCTTCGTTAGAAGTTTTTTACTAATGTAAGATATACACAGGCTTCACGCCATTCCCAACACTGCGGTAGAGTATAGACAATTAAGTTAATTTTCCCAAAAAATTTCTTCGGTGAATTTTTTGGGAAAACTGGCAATAGACCCTATCGCTGTTTTTATGTCAAAGCCAACGACATAAATCGTACATAAGTTTTGAAAAAAAAAATACCCATTGGTACGAGCCACCAGAGGGATCGAACTCGGGTCTCTTGACTTGAATGCCGGTCACCTATCCACTCGGCTTTCGTGACTACCACAGACTTCAGTTGTCATATCAATTATAAATAAAATGTTGCAGCCGTGATGCAAAATGTTCAGTACTGGGCCGTCATACCTTGTCCCTATGTCACTAATATAAGCGATATCTATAAGCGAAAATCATAATAAAGTTTTGCACATATTTTATCTTTATTTATCTATCTTATCGACACTTGAAGATAACTGTTAATTAGTAATGTAAATAGCTCAACAGAGCACTGACCGATTGGAATTCATACGATCCTTGAGTCATGGAGCAATACGAGTTTGCAGCGGAAGGCACGTACCTCCGTGCTCTTTGACCGAATCATATTTCTGCTTAGTAAGTCACAACACAAACTCTGACAAAAAAAATTAAATTAATCACAATAAGGGAACAATATTAAGATAGTCGTAACAAATGCCACACGATATATTGAGTTTCTTTTTTAAATTAACGTTTTCTGTGAACGTAACATATGATCTGTAATAATAATACAAACATGTTTATTATAATTTTTTAAGGGAACGAAGACATATTTTGACAAATCTTTCATAAGCACGCGCGCATTAAGTGAAAGGAAAAGTAATTAAAGCAGGAAATAAAACCATGTTTTATAAACATTTTTAAACAAACGTCTTTAAACAAGAACATAACACGAAATAAAAAGTAAAAGTAACACAACATACTTCTTAAAAGTAGTGTAGTATGTAATTATTGTACTCTGCTGGTTTTGGTGCAGCTAAAATTTGGAGAAGGGAAGAGGCCATTTAGCTGCCACGACATTAAATATTAATGTACTTGCACAAAAATATGCGCCTGTGCTTACGTAATAAGACTTATAAACTAAAAAAAAAATAACTTATAAACTATTATTAAATTACTAGGTGACCCGGTAACTCTTAAAAATAATTTGATTATATCTCTCCAAAGGGAACTATTGTATTCCGAAGGTTTTTCGATTTTTTCTTTATTATATACCAACCCAGTAGTTCCCGAGTTTTTACAAAATATTTATTTATTAATTGTGTATTAAAAGATTCATAGATAAATGATATTGTTAAAACTGGGTCCCATACCGTCCAATTCGACTTCATAGCCTACATATTTTTTTAGAGGAAATCTCTTAAACACTGAGAAATTTTAACACGATGAATACTTGTAAAATAAAGGTGACCAAAGAGGGTTCTGCGAGCCGGGTATCTAAAAATACGACAATAATACATGATATTCGATAAATACAAATGGACATACGTGTCACGACGGACATAGAAAAGTAAAAACTCATAAGTTTGTGTGATAATTTTGGCAGTGATATGAATGCGAATAGATATTTCTTTGAAAAAAAAAACAGGTCAAATTCGACTAGTATGCATTTAAGAATGTAGGCGTATGTCGTAGATAGTAAGTACAATTTTTAAAATTTATTTAAATAACAAACCGCGAAAATTAATAACTACCATTAAAATAATTATAATAAACAAAATTAATAATTACGTGTTGCAAGTGATTTATGTCGCGTGGTATTTTAACCAATGTTTCAGAATTTAATGAAAAAATTAGTATATTATATAAAAAGAAAAAGATGTTTCTATCGTTTTGACATGATATGTAGTTTCTCTTTAGTCTTTCAGCCGTGAAAATGCTACAAAATGACACTATTATTTATGCTTACCATATATTGACGATCTCGGTGGACGAATGACACGCCGGTTTCATTGTGTTGCCAGTTCTAAGGTCCGGGGTTCGATTCCCGGGCTAGGTCAATGTAGAAAGCATTTTTCCACATATTCTCGGGTCTGGGAGTTTATGGTACCTTCGTTGTTTCTGATTCCATAATACAAGTACTTAGTAGCTTACTTTGGGATAAGAGCAATGTATGTGATATGTCCTTATCCATGTATGTATTTATTTATATGTATATTTTTTATATTCAAGAAACACAACACAACAAAATTGAAAAAGTTAAGTAAGATCAGTTCTTTTTTATTTATCCATCAGGGAAGATGTGTGCAGATATATATTGTATATTACTATGGCTTTGTATAAAACAAAATAGAAAGTTAAGAAGCATTGTTCTTTAGGGAGTACAGTTGGGTCCTTATGTTAAGGATTCCACTGAAAACTGTCACTGGAAAGCCATAAGTATGCCCTTAGTAGGGAGATGTGTAAAACGAAGAAATGTTGATATTCACGTGGGAGAGAATTTTATTTGCTTTGCGAAGTGAACGAATATGTAAGATAGATATTATGTTAGAGGGCCAATGACAGAGCAGATTTAGCCGAAACTTAGTACCTATAGTGTAGTGTAGTTAAGTCATCAAAAAAGCCCTTATTACCAAATTGAGAACCTCTTAAATTTTCCCAGGTTTTAAAAATACATTTCTTAAAATATTCCCTATTTGCCCGTGCCCCCCCCCCCCCAGAATTCGGAGAGAGGGGGGGTGGACCTCCGGTTACCTGCACTCACCAGACGAAACGCAGAAGTTTGTTAAGCTTCTACTTCACGCCGTTATTCCGTGAGGTCGTGGTACTTCCCCGGTCGAGCCGGCCCATTCATGCAACAACAAAAGCTGATGCGTGGCTCTACCACTGAAAACATACTTAACAGCCTGGAATTAGTCCGCAGCCGGACACAGGCCTCTTCCTTGGGCCTGATGTCTGCGACCTCCACGCTCGGCAAGCGGATTGGCGATAGCTAAACCAGGCATGCTGCCTTCCATAATTTTATATTATTCGGTCTGATTTTGTTTCGTGATGGTTATGCCGCCGTATGTCGGTAGCCTTTGATATTGTCGAGGCTGTTATTTTACTTGCCTGTTACGATACCCACGAGAAGAAAGAAGATGGCAAATTTTTTATTCTATATCTTTTGAAGGCTCACACCTAATCCATCACAATTCTACCGAATTCTTCGACTATCAATATACTCCAATATCCATGTTATACGCGATACTCCAATGTAAAAAATAAATAAATAAATATCTTCACGCAATTCCCAATACAGGGGTAGACAGAGGTCAAGTCTAGACAATTAAGTCCCTTTGACCCACCTTCCACCGAAGATATTTTCGGGACAACGTGACAGGTGGTGAGCCCGTCGCCGCCTTTATGTCCAAGCCAACGATGAAATTCGTACATAAGTTTTTGAAAAACTCATTGGTACTGCCACCTGGGGATCGAACTCGGTTCTCTCGACTCGAAATTCCGACCACCCAACAACTCGGCTATCGTGACTTATACTCCAATGTAATACGCGATTTTAAACAATTACATTTATAAATGTCTTGGCAAATATATCAGTTTAATTATTTGACAGTTTATTTAAATTATGTAATGCACGACAGGTTTTTTGTCATTCTTAGTGTATATTACGACACAAGGTAATTGTACAAAAACAATCACGTCATTGCAAGGTTCAGGTTCAGCATAATCTGAATATCATGTTACTGTGAGATCGGGGGCCAGATGTTTGTTTTGACTGTTGTTCCGCGAGGTGTGACTGGTGGATTTGATGGTGGCACGAGAAGTCACGTACAATTGGTGTATTTATTAAAAATTGCAGGTGAATTGCAAATATTAATGACGAAATGTTACTAAGGTTTCGTTTGAAAAAATTGTTTTGATAGAAGTAAAATATTTACTTTTTTACAAAAAGAATTTTTCAAAACGAAACTAAAATTATTTAAATTTATTGTAGACACCTATCCACAAAGGCCCTTGATAGTCTATTGCAGAACCGAGGCGTTTCCCGGTTTGCCAAAATCGCCACGCATGGCAAGCGGATCAGCGATCGCCACACCAGACACTTGCACCTTGGACGTTGTCTCCTGTCACCGGCCTGTTGATTTTGGTCTGATATTCTTCGAGATGGTTTTCTGCCATCTTTTAGTAGCCAATTGCATTTACAAATCTTTTCCTTAGTCACCTCAAAAGAATGTCTATTATTTTCGTATTGAAACAGCAAAACGCTATGTGAAACTGCGGATTAATAATTCTAAATCAAAAAATCACTCAAAACAATCAACTAACATATACACGTTTTATTCAAATTTTCGCAAAAGTTAGGCAAGGAAGGAGGAATTAATAAACAGTAGCAGTAATGAATTAACACCAATATTAACTAAACTTGTAAACCAATATTTTAAGAAATAAATTTTTCCTGAAAAACCTAAAACAGCAAAAAAAAACAATCTTTAAAAAAATGGAAACACAAATGATCTTACTCAATATAGGCCCATTGCTTTACTGAACGTAATTTAAAAAAATGTTTGACAAACCCGCACCCAAACGCATACACAAATTTTTATAAAAAATTGAATTAATAGATAGTTACCAATGGCGCATATGACACCAAGTATTTAACATTGAATTTCAACGAACATTTTTACGAATTAAGTATTATACGAATTGTTTTTTGATGATGTATAATACTTAACTAAAGATAATTCAAATTAGGTTTTAAATACTTAAAATATTAAATTACGGTGTGTGCGCACAATGATTATGGTTTAAGTCGTTAAGTTTAGGTTAAAATATCATGAGCCTAACAAGGAAATTTTCGAAAATGTATATTGACAGCTACGCCGATTATATTACAAGAAATGTGTTTATGATCGAAGACGTGCATGATCAGAAAAAGTATAGATGTCTCGAGACTCTGGATACTCGAGGCGCGACCAATTCTTTAGCCGTTTTCAATTGTTTATCAATATTTCACGTAAGTTTTACTGATTTACTTGCCATTGTCACTAAAACTAGTTTCATGTCAGTATTAAACGTTCCAAGTTTCTACATTTTTATAACTTTAAGTTGGCAGAATTAGGTTTTATTCTTGTGTGTATAATACAGATTACTAGGTAGACACGGATGTTCACGCCTGCGTTCTCGCGCCTGCGGACCGGAACACTTTCCCGTAACGATTTCAATGTTCTAGAATTACGGCCGTCCGTACATCAATCTCTAACAACCGTATACCCAATACTAGGGTGGCTAGAGCTTTAAATATTAGCTCCGGTTATTTAAACATACCTTTGGAGAACTTGGCGCTGTCTTAATGTTCAAACCAACGACATAAATTTAACTTATGACAATCACATTGGTAATGCCTTTGTGGTGATGATATTTTATATAACAACTGATTTGAATGGCTAAAATATATTATCCAACCGCATTTCCAAATATCAGGCTTAGACAGTTTAATCTTTTCAACATGCAATCTCCGGACCTTATTTGGAGGTGAATCTGTTGCCGTCTTAGTGTTCAAGGTAACAATACAAATCGTTCATAGGTGTCAATAAATGTCATTAGGACGAGCTTACCTCCTGGAGATCGATCTTCTATCTCGAATCCTATCATTCCACACAATTTTATCACTGTTATTACGGCGTAAGAATATACCACCCCATTTTTTTACGTGGTTGTCGTATAAGGCAACAAAAGATGGCGAAAAAATACCACTTTGAAAAGTACCAGGAAAAATTAAACAGACCAGTTACAGGCACCAGCTATAGTGCCCATTGAAATAGTTATATTTAACATCAGTAAACATGTACAAAATATATCCTTTCAGTTAAAAGTATTCTAGCCCATACTGAGTTTATTTCGATGAGAATTCTATTCACATTTGCAAATACATACTGCACCCAAACCTCTTTATAAAAGACATAATCGGATGTTACAATCAATGGCAATAGGAATATTAAAGTGAATAAAATAAAGCTTGGAACATAAGGTGAAGCTATCCCAAATCATTTTCTATTAATATATAAATATATACATCATATAATCATTATGCGTATTTGCCAAGCGTAATACATCATATTACGCTTGGCAAATACACATTGGCGATCACTACAAGATACCTTAGTCACAATGCTGCTCGTCTTCTGGTCTGTATAATTTTAGTTAAGAATTATACGAGATGTTTATCCAGCCATCTGGTATAGACATATACAATAGACATTTCTAATTTCAAGTCTTTTCTTTCTTACGACACCCACCGGAAGAAACGATGTGGTAAATTCTGACACCTGCAGCACAAGGAGTTTCAACATAATTGTAACATTTCCATAGAGTAAAATCTTCTACTAATTGTATAAAGATTATTAAACAATTAAATATTACTTATTTAAAAAAAAAGGAAAGTTAATTAATTTTCCGGTACGACCTAATCTTCAAATCTTTTTATTGAGTTTCCTTAGATGTACATACATACATAACTACTTACTTACTAGTACTTAGTAGTACTTCAACAGTGGTAGAGCTACGCATCAGCTTTAGTTGTTGCATGCATGGGCCGGCTCGACCGGGGAAGTACCACGACCTCACAGAATACCGGCGTGAAGTAGAAGTTTAACAAAGTTCTGCGTTTCGTCTGGTGAGTGCAGGTAACCGGAGGCCCACACACCATCCACCCCCATTGGGGTCACCATAAGGCCGGCAACGCATCTGCTATGCCTCTGGTATTAATCCACAAAAGTGGAGTCATGGGCGGCGGTAATCACTTACCATCACGTGTGCCACCTGCTCGTTTGCCTCCCTCTTCTATAAAAAAAACTGCCTCATCTACCGTCATCATTCTCTTAAATTTTTGTCTGATATTTTTCGAAATGGTTAACCCGCCATTTGTCGGTAGCCAAATACATATTGAAGACCCTTTACCTAAGTTGCCTTTCAGGACACCGACGGGAACCAAGGTGATGGTATATTCTTACGCCGATACCACACGGCGAACCTTCCTTAGATTTATGTTTCTTATTAAGAATGGCACGATATTTTTATAGATGTAACCTGATAATTGACTGCGTCAGTCAATTATTTAATTAAACTTAAATATATGAAAACGTGTTTGTTTTTAAGGAATTGAAATTGCTATTAGTTAAATATTCAGTATTTGAGTCAACGAAAACCTGAAACCATCAATCAACGAATACATTAACGTAATGTTGTGAAATTTTTACTAAGTTCCTAATTTATTTTTTACTAATTACTTTTTTATGATTGTTACCAGATTTAATTATTTTTTAGTTAAACTGTTTATAATGTATACATATATATATTGTTTGTTTGATTTGTTAGTGGTAATAGGTGGTGTAGTGGTAATATTTTTGCTTTGTTTCTTTCTTGTTTCAAATTTATTAATCCACAAAAGTGGATTTCAGTTTTTTTGACACATTTGTACTCGATTGGTGAATTAAAAAAAAATCAGTGGATACTGTTTAAACTCTTGTATGTACAAACAAGCGAATGCGTCGAAGTATACCTTGCTTTGATGAGTAGTAGTTCAAATATAAAGAGGTTTTTAACATAATTGTGTTGTGTCAAGGATTTTGTCTACGACGAAAAGTTTGTCTAATATAACAAGCTAAAAACGTAATGTGCCCAGAGCAAAGATCGGAACAATGGTCTAAGTGAAGAACACCCAAAGTAATGATAATTTTGTGGAGTAATAGTGGTCAATCAAAGTGTAATTAGTTTTACGAGAACGCAAAACGTCAATTTTTCCTTGTAGGAAACACACGATATCAACAAAGCAAAACCCACATTCGAAGCATTATCGAAAATAACTTTCCTCGAAATGAAATAATGTAATATATAATGTAATAAATATTGAAGATAAATACTTCATTTAATCGTAGTATGTGTATTTTCTTCGACGAAATACGATATTTAAATATATATATATTGATAAATGTAAATCGAAGGGGCATATTATAATTATCTTCATCGATTTTATCTGAGCAGAATATAGAACAGTCAAAAAGAAAACGAAATGTACTTTGTTATAATACGATTCTGATTTATATAGCCGGTAAGCAACTCAGCTTACATAAAGACATTGTGTCAAATAATTTCATTAATCATAACGTAATATTTCAAATCAATCATAAATTAAAACAATTTTTTTTTTTATTATTGAAATATATATAAAATTTTCCATTTTCCTATTACTTTTCAAATTCTTCTAACCCTTTTTGTTTTTCACTTATACTAGCTACTTTTGACGATAAACATCTGAATCTTTACTTTGATTATTATAGTTCGGAATCACTTTGACAAACTAAAGTTACTCCTTACAGTTAGCAGAATGTTATATGAAAGCATAAATAACAGTTATTAATAATTTATCAAAAGTAGAGAATAACTGTGCGACGTTCACCTCAAATAAACTAGGTATAAAAAAGTATGATATCACATGTTATGTACATCCGTTGTTAATATTGCAAAAGGTGACCTTCGATTGGACTGAGCAAGCGGTTCTTCGAATTTTATTATAAATAAATAACCATGACAAAATAGTTTCTATTATTTATTTTACTTCTTACCTCAAACCTATACTTAATTTAAACAACAGAACATTATGGGATATTTTTATTCTACAATGCAAGTAGTGATAATTTTTTCTATTCTGTTGCCTATGGTCCACGTACAAAAGTGGAGGTTTAGGTTTGACTTTCGATTATGTTATTCGCTTGATCACGTAAAATTTACGAAAAGATTGAGACATTGAAACAATACAATCATAAACATTATTACTATTTTTATAATATATAATTGTCACACATATGGTATCCAACCCCTTGTGTTACTAACTTTCGCGATGTATATTTTCATCCTAAATTATTTCTATAGCCTAAGTCATCAAATTACGCCTATAACCATTTTAAACAAACACAAATAAATGCTGTGAAAAGTCACGATAACCGAATCGTTGGGTGATCAGAATTCGTGTCGAGAGACCCGAGTTCGATATCCAGGTGGCAGGATCGCATCAATGGGTTTTTTCACGTTTTTAACTTTAGTACGATTTATATAGTTGGCTTGGACAAAAAGACGGCGTCATGCTCACTACCTGTCACGTGGTCCCAAAAAAAAATTCTTCGGAAAGTGTTTGTCTGTGTGTTTTGGACCGATAAATACGGATGGACATTTCGCTATAACTTTGTCGCCTTGTTTGCTTGCTGGTAAGTTCCAAAACAATAGATTTTGTTCATATAGTATGTAAGTAAAGAGAGCCAATGTAACAACGAACTATGACGCTACACCTCGATGATAACAAGTTTATCGATAGCAAGTTTTTCACTCCCAATCTTATAGAAAAAATCACTAGATTATCATTTCCTCTTTTTTAAGGAATGAATAGGCTGTTTTCTCGAACTTCAAGCCGTCGGAATACAGCTGATTCACTGAGTAGGAGTGCTAAATGTTCTCATGCCAAAGATTCTGTGAGACTGTATTACAATGTAGAAGATAGTGCACCATTTTAATGGTGTATAAGAAGTTTTATATTTTGTCGCGAATAGAATGGCAAAACTATGGCCGCCAACGATCGTACCACTTTTGAATGTGACCGATTGAAAGCTTTACACGAATACTATACAATGATAGACATACGCCTTTGTGAGTTCTACGCAGTCCTAATATATACATTGAGAATTAGTTACCTTGAATTATTTTCTAATCATAGCTTTTCAAAACAAATATTCGAGATCGTTATAAAAATGTGTAAATAGCTCTTTAGCTTCAAATGCCAAATCACAAAAGACCCATCACCTCCAAAGAAAATAAAAGGCAAGTAGATTCAATCACGTCCGATGCATTATTGAACCGAGTCGAGGTAAGCGGCTCACGTCTCTACCGATGCCTGCTCCATTTAGACTGGAAACGACGAAATTAAAAGTCACGGCACCAATTTCTGATCGTGATTTAACGCTGAAATGTTTACGACATACACACACGACAGGGGTAATAAAATTTTGCGAGATATTTTGAAGACGCCAAAATTTAATTATTTATTGTTGCTGTAAACTGATTTAAAAATTTCTTTATCTTTTGTTTCAATATTTCTAAATTGTCCTCTTGTACATGTCAGGATCTGATGATAAGATCCTGATGGAAATAAGGAAATTCCTCAAATTTTATATGATTTTTGAGCTCTAATAGAGCTCTTACGTAGAGAGATCATCCAATAAAGCTGCCGAGCTGATAATGGAAGCCATTGCACTCCTAAACTGTGAGGAATTAAGCAATACCCAACTGGTTAGTATTTATTTTCACATATCGTACCTCATATTGTTTTTAAACATTGCCAAGCCTGTTTACTAAAGATTGTATTTTAATCATTTAATAATATAATTTAATGCATATATTTTTTCAACTAAGTAGTTCGAATTTTAATGAGTTTTATTTTTAAAAGGTCACATGTTGGATTAATTTGTTAAAGACGAAAATTAACCAAGCAGATACCTTCCATGTATAAAGATTTTGATGGAATTTATAGGATAAAAACCAATGAATATAATCAAATAAATTCTTCGTACAGAGCATTGCATTCAAAATCGTACTGTCACGCAAAATAATGAAAACGAAACAACAAAGGACAGGTTTTGAAAGTAACGAACGACACGGGCAACAAGCGAAACGAATTACCGCCGCAAGTACATTCTCAGCAGAATGATGTCTCACTTAGTCGCTGTTGTACATAAAAGATAAGTTTTAGCGCTTTAAACAACATCCTGTCTTCTTTTTACAGTGTTTTAGAGTCACGTTGAAGCAAATACACTAACTTTTTCTTAAATGTCATCATCATTTACAACGAAAATTGTCAAAGTTTGGGAGATTCAGTGGAAGAAAAAACCATGGATTTGGTATATATATGTATACATTGTATACGTACGTATAGGTAAACGCTCTTATGATGATGTATATGTATAACAAAATTTACTGCAGATTACAAATTAGAATTTAAAAATATGCCACTCCTTTTTTTTCGTTATCGTGGCAGCATTATTAATTATATAACCTTTATGTAATTGTACAATAATATATATTTTTTATATATTTTTATGTAATTGTATAAAAGCAGTTAAAAGTCACCAAAATATACAATATAATAAATAAAAAAAATAATAAACATCTTCACGCAATTCCCAATACAGGGGTAGACAGAGGTCTAGTCTAGACAATTAAGTCCTTCAGACCCACCTTCCACCGAAGATATTTTCGGGACAACGTGACAGGTGGTGAGCCCGTCGCCGTCTTTATGCCCAAGCCTACGATATAATTCGTACATAAGTTTTTTGAAAACCCATTGGTAAGAGCCTGCCACCTGGGGATCAAACACGGGTCTCTTGACTCGAAATTCCGACCACCCAACCAACAACCACTCGGCTATCGTGACTTTAAAAATATACAATATAAGATATAATAAGTAGATAAGGACGTTGTCTTCTTTATTCAAATCATACATAATTAACAATACCATCATGAAATAAAAAGTCACGATAGCCGAGTGGTTGGTTGGGTTGTCGGAATTTCGAGTCAAGATTCGAGATTTCGAGTTCGATCCCCAGGTCACAGGCTCGTACAAATGGGTTTTTCAAAACATTATGTACGATTTATATCGTTAGCTTGGACATCAAGACGGCGAAGGGCTCACCACCTGTCACGTTGTCTCGAAAATATCTTCAGTGGAAGGTGGGTCGAAGGGACTTAATTGTCTAGACTAGACCTCTGTCTACCCCCGTATTGGGAATTGCGTTAAGATATTTTTTTTAATAAGCAATATCGAATACATAAAATTCTAAAATAAATATATAAACTTTAAGACTAGAGTGGAAATACTCAGCCAATTTGGATGTTTTCAAAAGGCTAATGCCTAATGGGCCGGAACAGAAATATAAAGAAAGTGTAGTGTAATACCTACTTTGTAGTCTAGGGAAGCCCTTGTGTAAGTACGATTTGGCTAGGTGATCGGAGGCTTACGCAGACTGGTCAGACGAGCCATTAAAAGTTTTATGTACGGGCTTACTGGGGGTTCCCTATGGCGATAACATATATTATAATTTAAGATGGAATAACAGGTAATCAGAATGAAACTATTATAGTTTAAAATTACAGATTGTCTATGTTCCAAGCTTCCGTTTAATAATTTGTCTTGGTGTTTGTGGAACCTTCGATGTTGCTGGTTGAGTAATACAATTGCTTAAGCTTACTTTGAAATCAGATAAATGTATGTGATTTTGTCCCTATTTATATATGTATATATTTAGGTACAATACTCCAACACAGTTTTTAGGAAGTTCGGTCTATCATTCCGGTGATATTTCAAAATATTTAACTGACCTTTTATTGGCGAGGAAGAAATCTCTGATCAATACTAACGACTTCAGTGCCTAATCTATAGGATTTGTGCTTGGCATCATTCCGAGAGAGCCTCTTCCACAGAGTGCAATGTATACGCGTTACTTTGGTATTGGAATAACTAATGACCGTCATAAAAGATATTTCGGGTTAAACAAACTTTATAATAATAGTATGTGTATAGTACAATGATCAAAAAGAATTGTAATTTTATTGCCGTCTAGCGAGTAAAAGTATCCGTTTTAGTTTTGTAGACACGGAACTCTAAATGAATACAATTCTTACCAGATTAAAGCACCGCATTGCACTAGGAACTAGGAACAGAATGAAATAAATCTTCTAAGAAGCAAATGCCAAGGCGGTCGAGTGGAAACACCTTACTGCTCATTTACAAACATTCTGAGCACAACTTGACGTAACGTTGCATAAAACCGTTTCAATGACAGAGTCATAAACCCGACATTTAATACTAATAACATAACTCGATTACATCATCGCATAAATTTTCATTGTAAGTATATCAATTTTTTGGAGTGTAAAGTTTATGTAGCTTAAAGTTACTTACACCGTTACACCGTACAGGTTACACATCTAAATCCTTCGCCCTTAAGGCTATAAGGCTCTGGAATGAAATACCTCTTGACATTAAAAAAGCATCCAACAAGTTTTCATTTAAAAATAAAGTCCGTGAATACTATAAAATGTTGCAAGTATAAATATCTGATATGTATTGTATGTATATTTATGTATGTTTATGTAATATTTTTGTATTTGCCACATTATTTAAGATCTCTCTCCCTTTATTTAACTGCACTGCTAATACATTTTATTTCTGTTTAGCCTGATGGTTGACTGGTAGAGAATGCCACTTGGCATTAAGTCCGCCATATGTACTACTCTGTGCATTAATTAAATAAATAAAAAAAAAATAAAGTTGTCACATTAGCTTAAATAAATAAATAAAAACAATAAAGTTGTCATATTTCGGTATAGTGTGGTTACAATATATTTTTATAATTTTACTTAACATTTCGTGATAAAATATAATAAGTATTTTTTATATTTTATGGTTTTAAGTTACCGCGGAAATTGTCTCGAAAGATCGAAAGCCTCTGCAATATAATAATGAGAACGCTGTAATATTTTTGGTCTCCGGTGCGTTATACTCCGTTATGGAGAAAGTGAAAATACGAACAATGAAAGACAAATTGACAGGCACCGACCAAAATACCACCGGCTATTATTAGAACGCGGCGGTATTCCATTCATTGAAGACGAAAATATAACTATCTAAATTTATAACTAATGACACTTGAAACTAATGGATCTTACGGCTGAATAAGTACTTTATTTGTATATTTATTTATTTAATCTAATAATATAAATCTTAATACTCAATATATATAAATAAATATAATAAAATTTAAACAATATTGGTTAATTCTTGAAATTTTTATACGGAGTGTTACGCTAAGCGACTAGCGTTTTTATTTGTACGCAGTTGAAAGAAGCTTGTCTATATCTGTTCAGAGCCCATGGATATCAGAAGACAAATTTATTCGCAGAAGGTTGCAGATTTGTGGTCACTCCTTCAAACTAAGATAGAAAGCCTCGTAGAATGAAATAGTACTGACTCTGAATACCTTTCAAACCGGAACACTGCCTTTATTACATAACGGTCTGGAATAAGAAGTGAACTAGAATGTGATACTAAATTAGATAATTTCTAAGAAAAGATCTGTCACTTGAAAGTCATTGCAAATATCTATAATAATATATTTAATATATTTTGGAAATTAATAAATATAGTTACAACATTAAAAAATAATTCTTATTCAATTAACCACGATACTATAAAACAGCTGAGATCATTGATGAATGATCTGATGAATTGATCCCACGTACCAGCAATGAGTACATGCAATTAAGTAAATAACGCAAGAGAAGGTTGTATAAAGGTACAGAAAGTAACAATTGAGCGCTTAAAAATTATCTATGTACCTAAATATTTTGTTAAATGTTTTCGTGCGGAATACTGTTAAAAACTAAACTATGTGAGTTATAGCAACACATGTTTGTTTGCACTATAGAATAGAATAGAATAGAATAACTTTATTTGCGCTTATACAACAGCATTTTACAAAAAAACAGTACAACTTACTTAAACAATACCTTACACAGGTTATTTCATAAATAAAAAATAAAGTTGTCACATTAGCTTAAATAAATAAATAAAAACAATAAAGTTGTCATATTTCGGTATAGTGTGGTTACAATATATTTTTATAATTTTACTTAACATTTCGTGATAAAATATAATAAGTATTTTTATATTTTATGGTTTTAAGTTACCGCGGAAATTGTCTCGAAAGATCGAAAGCCTCTGCAATATAATAATGAGAACGCTGTAATATTTTTGGTCTCCGGTGCGTTATACTCCGTTATGGAGAAAGTGAAAAATACGAACAATGAAAGACAAATTGACAGGCACCGACCAAAATACCACCGGCTATTATTAGAACGCGGCGGTATTCCATTCATTGAAGACGAAAATATAACTATCTAAATTTATAATTAATGACACTTGAAACTAATGGATCTTACGGCTGAATAAGTACTTTATTTGTATATCTATTTATTTAATCTAATAATATAAATCTTAATACTCAATATATATAAATAAATATAATAAAATTTAAACAATATTGGTTAATTCTTGAAATTTTTATACGGAGTGTTACGCTAAGCGACTAGCGTTTTTATTTGTACGCAGTTGAAAGAAGCTTGTCTATATCTGTTCAGAGCCCATGGATATCAGAAGACAAATTTATTCGCAGAAGGTTGCAGATTTGTGGTCACTCCTTCAAACTAAGATAGAAAGCCTCGTAGAATTTAATAGTACTGACTCTGAATACCTTTCAAACCGGAACACTGCCTTTATTACATAACGGTCTGGAATAAGAAGTGAACTAGAATGTGATACTAAATTAGATAATTTCTAAGAAAAGATCTGTCACTTGAAAGTCATTGCAAATATCTATAATAATATATTTAATATATTTTGGAAATTAATAAATATAGTTACAACATTAAAAAATAATTCTTATTCAATTAACCACGATACTATAAAACAGCTGAGATCATTGATGAATGATCTGATGAATTGATCCCACGTACCAGCAATGAGTACATGCAATTAAGTAAATAACGCAAGAGAAGGTTGTATAAAGGTACAGAAAGTAACAATTGAGCGCTTAAAAATTATCTATGTACCTAAATATTTTGTTAAATGTTTTCGTGCGGAATACTGTTAAAAACTAAACTATGTGAGTTATAGCAACACATGTTTGTTTGCACTATAGAATAGAATAGAATAGAATAACTTTATTTGCGCTTATACAACAGCATTTTACAAAAAAACAGTACAACTTACTTAAACAATACCTTACACAGGTTATTTCATAAATAAAAAATAAGAATTTTAATTTTGACAAGCCGTACATTTTATACTGCAGCATGTACAAAAAAAAGGCCCTCGCTCAGCATTAGCTGCAAATACAGCACTGATTTTCAGTGAGTCCTTGGAGTGTACTTCGGACACTAATTTCAGCATGAAAGACACGATTATAGATTTACAAAAATATAACACAACCAATAAATATTCACACATCTTTAAAAAGCATTCTTGGAATAAGTTTCAATTAAAAAAAAAACTTATATAAGTACAGAGGTTTTTTCTACTAGCTATAATCATTATTACTATACTACGCAGTTTAATCACATGAAATAAAATATCAGATCTATCCTCTATTGTCAATTGCTTCCTTCGAAATTAATACAGCGTCTATAAAAAAATATATTTTTAAAATATGAAGAAAGTGTACGCTTTTTAAAAAATATATTTTGTAACAAATAATAATAAAAAAAATTAAAAGAAAAAGTAACACAAAAGAATGGATGATATATTAGTAAACAGTATGAGCAAAGTAATAGTCGCCAAAAAATTTTATTATGTCTCTCCTGGCAAATATACGTCCGTTATTAGTCCATACGAATTGCCAACCTTTTTGTTTTCCTTCATCTCGCGCTTTATGATAAAGCTTATGGCTTGCATGCGTGAGGCGTTCATTTATAAAAAACCGCCGAGGAGACGAAATCAAACCTATTCCAGACGTATCGACGTCTCGACGTTTACGCGCTGCACGCAGCAGTTGATCCCGAGGAACTTGACGGGCAAGTCTTACGACGATAAGACCCGTCCGCAGCTCACTGCTGGCAAGCCCTTCGCTTACACCCAGTCTTCGTCGCTTTCTCAGTCGATCGGCGCATATAATAGCGTTCCTCTAGGTGAACATCTAGCTTTTTCGCTATGGATGTGACTAAACTAATTGGATTTTCGCCTCTCTCCTCTGGGATTCCCGATATAACTATATCATTGCAGTAGGACTTTTGCTCACTAACATTTATTTTGGTTTGTAGTTGTACTATTGCGGTATCTATACTACTGATTGGATATGCGGATTGTACTTTAGAGGTGTTTTATTCCAACACCTCTCACTAGAACTCAAACCACTTACTAGAAGCTGTTATTAGATACATATACAATAAAATGTAAAATTTTATAACAGTAAATGGACGCTATACGTACAATCAGGTAATTGATCGAATCTTCATTTTGTTAATGTATTGATATGTAAAAAAACATCCTCGTTATAACAGCTATGGAAATGTTTTTTTAAGTATCTGAAAATCCTTACTTTATGAAAATATTGTTTTACAATGGGAATATTTCAGGAAAAGCTTCACGCCATTCCCACTACTGGGGACGACAGAGATCTAAACAATTAAGTCTTTTCGACCTTTCGATTCACCTTTCATCGCAGTCATTTTTGGGACTACGTGACAGCCAGTTACCGTCGTTGTCCATGCCAACAATATAAATTCTAGATATGTTTTGAAAAAAACTCATTGGCCGTGCGTACGTGCTACCGCCTGGGAATAGAACTCAGGTCTCTTGATTCGAAATCCGATCGCCTTACAACTCCGCTATCGTTACTTCAAGGAAAAGCTAAATCAAATAAACAGTACATCTCTTATATTTATCTAAAATATGTTCGTACAATTACGGATTGCGGATTACCTTACATTGTACGAAGTTTTTGTCATTGTAAGAATTGAGCGTAAGTGCGCGTTTAATATAAGTAATGAAATTTAACAATAAATGAGTAGCAAATGCCAGATCATAAAAAATGAAGGGTACGGATGAAACGTTACAATGTAATAAACATAAATCCTTACGTGTTTCGAAGTCACCAAAAACGATAACTCGTTAGTAGTAAATGGAATGTGTGGATTCGTAATTTAGTAAAAAAAAAATCAATAAGCTTTCCAAATTATGTAGATAATAAAATCCTTAATAAAGTCCTTAGCAATCGTCAGTGGCCTTTTACCACACTTTATAAAATAAACGCATGTGAAAGGGAAATCAGTGATTATTGCCGCAGTACGTTCTACAATAATTGAAACGTATTTACAAGCTGATACAAATGGGGTATTGGGCATAGTCAATAGCGTATCGTTTGGCGCAGTTCCCAAATTTGTTTTATTTGATAAGCATCAATAGCCTAACGGTTAAGTGTGCAGACCGCGAAATGTAGCGTCCTAGGTTAGAGTCCGCAATTCGATTATTGGGGGGGGGGGAAGGGGGGGGGGGTCTAACCCTATACAAGTAGTTGGAGTGGTCGGGAGTACTAGTAGTGTTACTTAACATTTGCTAGCATTGTTAATTATCGAACGTTTTGTATAAATTGCTATATTATAATTGTCGTAAATTTGTAAAAATAATTCGTATTTCGGGTTCTTTATTAGTATATACATATGTTTTAAAATTTACCGGCTATTCTTACACCCTTGCTTTCTTTGAGCGTAACAACAGATTATGGATGTAGGGAATAAAATCACAATGCCCACACAAACAGATAAATAGTAAAAATAAATACATTGACAGGGACATCATAAAATACAATGCTCTGATCCCAAAGTCGCCCAAGTAATTTGTGTTACGGAATCACGCACATTGACGCATCCGGAAAACGAACCATGGACGTCGTCGTCGTTGTCGCCCACAGAGGTTGTCAAAATAAAGTCATAAATTGATGGTGAGACAACCATCAGACCAATTCTTGTAAATAATATCCTTTTTAGGGGTTAAAAGACTTGAGAGTATCCCACTGATACTTTCACTAGCAACACCATTTGTAAAAAGGCTTATGGATGCATTTTTAAGTTCATCATTATAGTAGATTTTAATTCACAGGTTGCTTATTCAGAATCTGGTATGGTATTATTATTTAAAGATTATGCCATTATGCAAGGCATAGGTTGTTGCCCTCCCCTGACATGAATCTTTGGCTACAGCAAAATTAGATTAATTTTATAGTTAAAAAAATTAGCTTTGTTTATTACTAGAATATAGTTTGTTAGCCAGTAGATAGCTTTTAATGTGATTGGAATCATAAACAAGTATGTGAAAGCTTTTTTTAATCAATCCTGTTCCTCATAAAAATATTCTATGACAACAAAATCAACATAATTAAATAATCATTAAATATGATGAGACAATCTTATGATTTAAGAAACCAGTTCTTATTGATTCACACGAACAAGGTCACATATCATACTAGAGTAAAGAAGTGAGAGTTGATGTCATAGATTTTACTCACCACAATAATAATATGCCCAATGTTTTGAGGTCATATTATAAAAACTGACTTACAGTCCCATAAGGTTGATTACTGTATCATTATTTTTCAATATCTATTATTAGATACATCACCAAATTTGATGATTTCATTTATAAATATTATTGCTTCAAATTTTAATATAAATTTTCAAGCCAATACATCACCAAAATAATAATACAATAACCAAAAGCAATCTTTACTGCACTTAGTGGGTAAAAGAATACTGCGAATTTTTTTTGAAAAAAAAAAAAATTCATAAAACAGTAAGAAGTGAAAATTGATAAGCATCAAAGTATTACTTTCTAATGTAGCGGGAAATAAATATGTTAGATTGTCAATTGCAGTTTGTAAAAAATCACTAATTTTAAAACTTAAAAAGAGATTCAAAATTTGATTGCAAATATTCTTACCAGTTCTAGGAGAGATGGGAATAGCAGGCTTGGGTGCAGAGTTAGAGCATAGCCGTCCAATCTTAGATGGAAGCTTGAGCCCGGATGGCTTAGTCAGCGATGTAGGTCTATGATATTCAGATGCTCGAGGTATGGTTGACGCTGTGGTGCTCACTGAAGCATTTTCCGACGACGTTGATGATGGCGCTGGAGGTGGTACTGATATATCCCCGGACACTTCTTGTTCACTCATTTTTTTCTCACTTTAATTGCACTATTCTCGAATTTCTAAATGATCATTGTTATCAAACCGAAAACTCCTGTATACTGCATAACAACAATAAGCAAACGCCGCGATTTAAATAAACTTACAATTACTAATAAACTAAAAATATCGCAAGTTCCCGCGCAATAACAGGACACGCAATTTGGATCACGGCCATAACGAAATACGGATATAGCGTATAAGATTTTTTAGGAAAGCTTTCTCGCGTACATAAATAAATAGTTAAAATACAATAATTCTAAATATTATTGTAGTTATAAAAATTATATTTGAATAAATAAATTTGATAAAAATATCGTAACAGCATACCTTGAGAATGTAATCAGAGCAAAGACAACACACTATTCATATTTAAAAAAAAAACTCACAAAATTTTTAGTTACAGCTCGCCGATTCAGCTGAATTTGTCGACGTTATCACAACACGTTACCTTCAACTACAATTGATATCAAATGAAAACACTAAAACGTTAGCATTTGCACCACACAAGCACATTATTGTTCCTCGTAAATGAAAAAAAATGCTACCTCTTGGTAACTCATTCGATACAATAATAAATTTAAAAACCAAACAAATTTTGAATTGTATTTTTCATTACGTTTTACGTGGACCATAGAATGTTTTAAATTTTTTACATAGTTTGTACTTGACTTTTTCCTGAGGTAAGGGAGGGGAGGGTACCCTGAACCCGAAACTGAAATCTAAGAGTATACAAACACCCACAGACAGAACACTGTAACAACACTTTACCACAGATTATATTAAAATACAGTTTACTTTGTTTAAATCTAATATCGCAATGTTGATATTTATTAATAACTGCTATTGTTAACTAATAATTGTTACCCAGTTTAGGGCAATATAATATGCATTGCTTGTTGTGTAAAATAGTATTATAACAAGCAATATTTCTCAGTGTAAATTTATAATCTTACAAGTCATTTGTAATATTATAGATTTCTATTTCGTTTTAAAATAAAAAATAAAAAAATAAAAATATCTTCACGCAATTCCCAATACAGGGGTAGACAGAGGTCAAGCCTAGAAAATTAAGTCCCTTTGAGCCACCTTCCACCGAAGATATTTTCGGGACAACGTGACAGGTGGTGAGCCTGTCGCCGCTTTTATGTCCAAGCCAACGATGAAATTCGTACATAAGTTTTTTGAAAAACTCATTGGTACTGCCACCTGGGGATCGAACTCGGGTCTCTCGACTCGAAATTCCGACCACCCAACAACTCGGCTATCGTGACTCGGCTTCGTTTTAATCAAGAGTGTAAAGTTTAAGCTGTTTCTCTTTTAATTTTGTCACGGTAATCATTAAACCTTTATCGAAATATTTTAATTTATATATAAATTGTAAGCTATATTAGACTTATATTTTAGTATAATACGATTATATTCAAAAATGTAGTTAGTGTATAAAGTAATTGTTTCTCACTGCTAAGCTTAAAAGGAGCTCCCATATATCTAAATTAGAGTAGATTAAGTACTGCAACATTTGCAGTGAGGAAATATGCTGCCTCTAAAAACGGCTAAACCAAAATATAAATATATTTATATAGATTCCATAGAGTAAGTCTTTGACAGGGTATCCACGGGGTAGTTGTGGTCACGATAGCCGAGTGGTTGGGTGGTTGGGTGGTCGGAATTTCGGATCAAGAGACCCAAGTTCGATTCCCAGAATTTTAAAAAACTCACAAAATTTTTAGTTACAGCTCGCCGATTCAGCTGAATTTGTCGACGTTATCACAACACGTTACCTTCAACTACAATTGATATCAAATGAAAACACTAAAACGTTAGCATTTGCACCACACAAGCACATTATTGTTCCTCGTAAATGAAAAAAAATGCTACCTCTTGGTAACTCACTCGATACAATAATAAATTTAAAAACCAAACAAATTTTGAATTGTATTTTTCATTACGTTTTACGTGGACCATAGAATGTTTTAAATTTTTTACATAGTTTGTACTTGACTTTTTCCTGAGGTAAGGGAGGGGAGGGTACCCTGAACCCGAAACTGAAATCTAAGAGTATACAAACACCCACAGACAGAACACTGTAACAACACTTTACCACAGATTATATTAAAATACAGTTTACTTTGTTTAAATCTAATATCGCAATGTTGATATTTATTAATAACTGTTATTGTTAACTAATAATTGTTACCCAGTTTAGGGCAATATAATATGCATTGCTTGTTGTGTAAAATAGTATTATAACAAGCAATATTTCTCAGTGTAAATTTATAATCTTACAAGTCATTTGTAATATTATAGATTTCTATTTCGTTTTAAAATAAAAAATAAAAATATCTTCACGCAATTCCCAATACAGGGGTAGACAGAGGTCAAGCCTAGAAAATTAAGTCCCTTTGAGCCACCTTCCACCGAAGATATTTTCGGGACAACGTGACAGGTGGTGAGCCTGTCGCCGCTTTTATGTCCAAGCCAACGATGAAATTCGTACATAAGTTTTTTGAAAAACTCATTGGTACTGCCACCTGGGGATCGAACTCGGGTCTCTCGACTCGAAATTCCGACCACCCAACAACTCGGCTATCGTGACTCGGCTTCGTTTTAATCAAGAGTGTAAAGTTTAAGCTGTTTCTCTTTTAATTTTGTCACGGTAATCATTAAACCTTTATCGAAATATTTTAATTTATATATAAATTGTAAGCTATATTAGACTTATATTTTAGTATAATACGATTATATTCAAAAATGTAGTTAGTGTATAAAGTAATTGTTTCTCACTGCTAAGCTTAAAAGGAGCTCCCATATATCTAAATTAGAGTAGATTAAGTACTGCAACATTTGCAGTGAGGAAATATGCTGCCTCTAAAAACGGCTAAACCAAAATATAAATATATTTATATAGATTCCATAGAGTAAGTCTTTGACAGGGTATCCACGGGGTAGTTGTGGTCACGATAGCCGAGTGGTTGGGTGGTCGGAATTTCGGATCAAGAGACCCAAGTTCGATTCCCAGAATTTAAAAAAACTCACAAAATTTTTAGTTACAGCTCGCCGATTCAGCTGAATTTGTCGACGTTATCACAACACGTTACCTTCAACTACAATTGATATCAAATGAAAACACTAAAACGTTAGCATTTGCACCACACAAGCACATTATTGTTCCTCGTAAATGAAAAAAAATGCTACCTCTTGGTAACTCACTCGATACAATAATAAATTTAAAAACCAAACAAATTTTGAATTGTATTTTTCATTACGTTTTACGTGGACCATAGAATGTTTTAAATTTTTTACATAGTTTGTACTTGACTTTTTCCTGAGGTAAGGGAGGGGAGGGTACCCTGAACCCGAAACTGAAATCTAAGAGTATACAAACACCCACAGACAGAACACTGTAACAACACTTTACCACAGATTATATTAAAATACAGTTTACTTTGTTTAAATCTAATATCGCAATGTTGATATTTATTAATAACTGCTATTGTTAACTAATAATTGTTACCCAGTTTAGGGCAATATAATATGCATTGCTTGTTGTGTAAAATAGTATTATAACAAGCAATATTTCTCAGTGTAAATTTATAATCTTACAAGTCATTTGTAATATTATAGATTTCTATTTCGTTTTAAAATAAAAAATAAAAATATCTTCACGCAATTCCCAATACAGGGGTAGACAGAGGTCAAGCCTAGACAATTAAGTCCCTTTGAGCCACCTTCCACCGAAGATATTTTCGGGACAACGTGACAGGTGGTGAGCCTGTCGCCGCTTTTATGTCCAAGCCAACGATGAAATTCGTACATAAGTTTTTTGAAAAACTCATTGGTACTGCCACCTGGGGATCGAACTCGGGTCTCTCGACTCGAAATTCCGACCACCCAACAACTCGGCTATCGTGACTCGGCTTCGTTTTAATCAAGAGTGTAAAGTTTAAGCTGTTTCTCTTTTAATTTTGTCACGGTAATCATTAAACCTTTATCGAAATATTTTAATTTATATATAAATTGTAAGCTATATTAGACTTATATTTTAGTATAATACGATTATATTCAAAAATGTAGTTAGTGTATAAAGTAATTGTTTCTCACTGCTAAGCTTAAAAGGAGCTCCCATATATCTAAATTAGAGTAGATTAAGTACTGCAACATTTGCAGTGAGGAAATATGCTGCCTCTAAAAACGGCTAAACCAAAATATAAATATATTTATATAGATTCCATAGAGTAAGTCTTTGACAGGGTATCCACGGGGTAGTTGTGGTCACGATAGCCGAGTGGTTGGGTGGTTGGGTGGTCGGAATTTCGGATCAAGAGACCCAAGTTCGATTCCCAGAATTTTAAAAAAACTTAAGTATGAATTATATCGTTGGCTTCGGCATAAAGACGGCGTCGGGCTCACCACCTGGGTCGAAAAGACTTAATTGTCTAGAATAGACCTCTGTCTACCCCTGTATTGTCATTATTCATGAATGTAATTGTATATTACTTATGTAGCGGATGAGATGCTTAAAGAAAAGGGAAACAACCTACTGAACTGGGGACGACATCTCCTCCGCCAGTGTGCTATCGGTACTAGCATGTATATATACCCATGTAATCGACACAACTTCTATAGTGCGATGTAAAATGTTGATTTCTTTACTGAAAAAAAGTAGAAAACACGCGTTGTGCTGATAGTGTGCGGCGCTGTGACTGTGATGATAACTTTGATGTTTTTGGAGAGTTCGCTGCTCACCTTGGTTTCCTCCTGCAGGAAAACGGTAGGGCAACTTTCAACAGGCTTCTGTGATCGAATGGACTTAATTGTCTAGACCTTTGTCTTCCCCAGGATTGGGGATATGCCTCAAGATATTTATTTTATTTATTTATAAGAATATTACAGCATTTTAAAATAACAGTTTGAAAAAATATTACAACTGCATAATTAGATGGAAAAAATTTCAGTTAGGTCCACTACTAATAGAATAGAGGACAGACAGACAAATGTCAACTCACAATTTGACAATGACAAATAAAAGATAAATATATATTCTATGAAATTGAATTTAGTGATATATTGTATTAGGTCTCGTAGGTAATTTAATTAGTTAATTGAGGATGGAATAAGTATAAGTTTCATTACATCACTAATAATATGAAGCTGGTTCATAAAAATATTGAAAAGGATGGCTGCGGGTAAGTATTCGCTTAAAGAAAAAATCAGAACTTATTTACTTAGAATACATTAAAATAATACTGAAACATTTAGGAGTATCGGTCTCGTTCCTGAGGAATCGGAGGATATGTGGCATGCCTACAACTTAATCGCAGAGGGTGACGCAGTGACTGCGTCGACAGTACGAAAAGTGCAAACTGAATCGTCTACTGGATCCTCTACAAGTAATCGAGTAAGGACTACGCTGACGATCAGAGTTGAAAACATAGATTTTGACACTCAAGCCTGTGTTTTGCGTTTGAAGGGACGAAATATTGTAGAAAACCAATATGTGAAGGTAATATTTAATCGTCACAAGGATATTTCGTATTTATATATAGTATATTGGAAGTCACGATAGCCTAGTGATTGGGTAGTCGGAATTTCGAGTCGGGAGACCCGAGTTCGAACCCCAGGTGGCAGGCTCGTACCAATGGGTTTTTCAAAAACTTAGGTACGAATTACATCGTTGGCTTGGACATAAAGACGGCGACGGGCTCACCACCTGTCACGTTGTCCCGAAAATATTTTCGGTGGAAGGTGGGTCAAAGGGACTTAATTGTCTAGACTTGACCTCTGTCTACCCCTGTAATGGGAATTGCGTGAAGATATTTTTTTTATATAACTTTTTACGTTGGAAGTTGTTTGCATGTGTCCTTGGGCTACGGAAGCCTCATACCACCAGGGAACGGTTTAATTATATCATTGGATTGATTAAGCTTTGCATGGCTACGATATTAATTTTTACTACTTTTTATGAAGGTTGCTATGGTTAATGTTATTGTTAATAAATTATACTATTGGCATCAAACACTTATATTTAATATTTATTATTAATTACAATATTTGGTTCTAATATTAGATTACGATATGTAACTATGTAATACTGTATCCAAACTAGGGCCATTCACTATGCAGATATAAAAAGTAGTATTTTATAGCATTATTATTGATACTGCCTTGACATAGAACTATTCACTACTTTTTATATCTTTCTTTTTTTGTCTTTCTCAAACGGCTCTGCCGGCGGCATTGACGGAATTACACCTCAACATCTGAAAGATCTTGTAAGCGCGTCCGCCGGTGACGCCGGCCGAATTCTCTTGGGCGACATAACAAAATTAAGTGATTTTATGCTTTCCGGCAATGTAAATCCCAATGGGTCGAAGGGACTTAATGGTCTAAACTTGACCTCTGTCTACCCCTGTATTGGGAATTACGTGAAGATATTTATATTTATTTATATATAGTATATTCTGTATGCTACTATTCTTTGAACTGTTGCCATTGCTGTTGGACATTTATATTTGTTTTTTATCACTTCATGATATTCCTACATCTTACAATCAGGCCATAACATATACATATAAGTGAAATTTGTCTCATGTAGCCTTTCACTTACTTTTTTAGTTTACTCTAAAGAAGAAGGTCACAAGCGGGGTCTTGGAAAAAGTCTGCTCTGTCACTGAGAAATTAAAATCAATGGTGGTAGAAATGGAAAACTTTGAGTCAAGACTCCCAAGTTAGATCCTAATGTGGCATCCTTGTATCAAGGTGTTTTTTCAAAAGCCTCATACAATTTATATCGTTGGCTTGAATATAAATTGCGATGGGCTCACCACCTGTCACATTGTCCCAAAAAATGTCTGGTGAAAGCGGGGCCATAAGGTCTAAACCTCTATTTACCTCTGTATTGGGAATGGTGTGGAGATAGGGCTAGATTTGGAGAAAAAATATGTTTTTGCATACATCTAAGGTGTGATTTTAGAAATTGCTGTTTAGAGTCACAATAGGTTGGACTTTCGAGTCAAGAGACCCGAGTTTGATCCTCAAGTGGCCGTACCAATGGGTTTTTGTAAAGACCCATGTACAAAATATATTTTTATTTATTACCCAACAAAGCATCATTTAAAAAAGAAAATTCATCCATGAATGTCTTCTAGAGGGTGTTATATTCAATTTAACATCATGTCCCATCACATATAAAAAATGGACAATCAAGACTCTTTCAAATGATTGCTTGACAAATTATGTTAAATAGTTAAGAAGTTATGAGGCAACAAATGAACATGCATGTATACCCACATACATTACCTTTGCTTCATTGCAGTCTGATAAAAACAGATAATATTTGTTGTTATAAACTTCAGTAATTTTAGAAATCTGTAGAAATTTGTTATGTTCATAGAGTTTTCACACATTTAAAAACTTCCAGTAACCTTACAAATTCTAGTTACTATTATATATGTTATTCCTATTTCATTCTGATTTTAATTAAAAATTGGCCTAACTCATATAAAATATTTTCAGTATGAAAATTACTTTTTATTAATACATTACAGCATATGACAAATAAATTAAATAGATACACTTATTAAATTAAATAATAATTTCAGATGGGAGCATATCATACACTAGATTTGGAACAGAACAGAAAATTTGTTTTGCAAAAAATTCTCTGGGATTCAGTTGCTTTAGATAGAGTCGAAACTGCATGTGACCCTGCTGCTACTGCTGATGTAGCAGCTGTTGTCATGCAGGAAGGTCTTGCTCATGTGTGTCTTATAACACCTTCAATGACATTGGTGCGATCTAAGATAGACATAACTATACCTAGGAAACGAAAAGGATTTGTTCAACAACATGAAAAGGTGGGTGGTTAAATGTAATTTATTTTACAGTTGTTGGAAGTTATTACATCAGCAAAGTTTGAAGGTTGTCATACTTTCTTTATACTTTAAAATGAAACTAAGGAAGTAGAACATTGCATAGTAAGCGGTATTTTTTTAATATTTTTATAATAATAACAAATTCTTCTCACTTTCAGGGTCTTAATAAGTTTTATGATGCCATCATGCAAGGAATATTGCGGCATATTGATTTTAATGTTGTCAAGTGTGTGATTCTGGCATCACCAGGTTTTGTTAAAGATCAATTCTTCGACTACATGATGCAGCAAGCCATCAAGACAGATAACAAGTTACTAATTGATAATAAAGGAAAGTTTTTATTAGTAAAAGCATCATCAGGCTTTAAACATTCATTAAAAGGTTATTTTGTAATTAAATTATGTATAGTATGCACAATGAATGAAATGCTTTCATAAATTATATATATTCTAGAGGTACTTCAGGAGCCATCTGTAACGGCGAAAATATCTGACACAAAAGCCGCTAGTGAGGTTAAACTACTGGAGAGTTTTTATACAATGTTGCAATTGGAACCAGCAAAAGCTTTCTATGGCAAGAAACATGTTGAGAAGGCAAATGAAGCACTTGCTATTGAGACACTAATGATTTCAGATAAATTGTTTAGGTAATTATTTATTTTTATAAGATATACTAGTTTCTCACGATAGCCAAGTGGCTGGGTGATTGGAATTCGAGTCAAGAGACCCGAGTTCAATCCCCAGGTGGCAGGCTCGTACCAATGGGTTTTTACAAAACCTATGTATTAAAAGTCACGAAAGCAGAGTGGTTGGGTGGTCGAGTCAAGAGACCTGAGTTTGATCCCCAGGTGGCAGTACCAATAATAACTCTATAAGTTTTTCAAAAACTTATGTATGAATTGTATCGTTGCCTTGGACATAAAGACGGCGACCGGCTTGGTGAGCCTGTCACGTTGTCCCGAAAATATCTTCGGTGGAAGGTGGGTCAAAGGGACTTAATTGTCTAGACTAGACCTCTGTCTACCCCTGTATAGGGAATTGCGTGAAGATATTTATTTATTTATTATTCTATGTATGATATATTATATTGTTGGCTTGGATATAAAGGTGGCGGCGGCCTCACTACCTGTCACGTTGTCCCGAAAATATCTTCGATTTCGAAGGGACTTAATTGTCTAGACTAGACCTCCGTCTACACCTGTATTTGGGAATTGCGTGAAGATATTTTTTTTAAATACTAGTTTCTAAAATATTGAAGGCATGCCTTCTGATGGCAGCCTGCCATGATGAATGCAGAAGCTCAAAGTTGCTGTGCAGGTTATGGAAAAGGTTATGCTTGTTGTTTCTCTGCATGATATAGTCTCCATCACCAAGACTTCTGATGTAGAATCTGGCTAACCAACATAACATAGGGTCAGCACACTGAAGTGGCAATGACTGAAAAAAAGTAGGCTGTTATGATGATGATGAAGAATAAAAATATTTCTTCATTCAAATTAGTGTAAGTCACAAAAGTGTAGGTATAGTAAAAAGTATTTCAACTAGTACTATCTCCATTACTGTTCTTCATTTTTGTAAAAATAATAAATATGGTGTCTATTTTTTCTGCCTGTTTCACTAGTTCGAGAAAATTTTGTTCTAGTTGTTCATCACTGCTATGCTATAAGCATTGTAGTGATGAACTGTTGACAGTATTCTAACACTGACTGGGGACTAAAAAAAATTAAAGATCTGATATCATAACAGTGACAAATGTTTTTGGATTATAAATTAATATTGGTACATAATAGAACTTTTATTATATTTTGCAGGTGTCAAGATGTTATGAAAAGGAAAGAATATGTTGCACTAGTAGACTCTGCTAGGGAGAATGGTTGTGATGTCAGAATATTTTCAAGTATGCATGTCTCTGGGGAACGTAAGTCATAATATTTATATTTTATAGGTGAAAGGAAACAATTTAGGAGATAATTTTAATTTAAGTTATGCAGGTGGGTTTAAAGTGTGAGTATACCTCAAAACCTTAAAGCAAATTATACAACCAGTGCATGTTGATTTCGGAACTGTGACATAGTCCTACACTGTTGGCCAAATCAGTAAGGCCGGAGGAACCTTGAGCTTCAAGGTTCCTTCATAGGCTATGCTGGGTGTTAATTGTTGGACAGAATCCGCAAAAATTATATCCGCAGCAGAACTAGTGTAACCATAGGGTAACATAGCTATGAGGCTATAGCTTCAGCACCCTGAAGTGGAAATGGGACAGCCGCATAGCTAGCAGAACTGAAGGCCTATGTTTTGCAGTGGACTTTTAAAAAGCTGTAAAGAAAAAGAAGGTGGGCTTATAGTTCTGGATAAGAATATGATAATTTTTCATTGTTAAAAGTAACAAGTTTTGTTAAAGAACGAATATGCTTTCATTATCTGATCTTCGAAATAATCATATTGCAATTTGTGTAGCAGTTATTTTTTTAAGAAAGTGGCAAGCAGTATTGTATTACCTGATAGTGATTATCAAAACACACACACAATATTAGAGGAGCTTTATTTACTTTTAACAAAGGAATTGGATAAGTAAGGGAAATAGTCGCAGCTAAAACGTCACCTACTCGCATTGAACAGGTTTTTTTATAAATCTGAATATATAAAGAGAAGTATGTATTATTGTACATATACTTTATGCAATATTTTTTAACAGAATTGGACCAGCTAACTGGTATAGCCGCTATACTACGTTTCCCCATGCCAGAGCTTGAAGAAAGTGACGCGGAAGAAGACAGTGATGCTGAATCTGATTAATGTTTTCTACAATATGATATAGTGTATAATATAAATTATACATTTGTAATTTGTATATTTTTTTTGTTTTTCTGTACAAATCTAAGAATAAGTCATAGATTTTACTTTATTTAAATGTTGTTTTTGATATTAGTAAATAAGATTTTTAATGTATATATAGAAATAAATAATTAAAAATATGTTGTGGAACATATAAATAATAAGAACCTAATCGGTCAGTATACTATAAAAATGTGACAGTCTTGATTTTTGTACAAGAAATGCTTTATAAAAATAAAATAAATTTAATTTTAAAATTTAACATTTTATTAGTGAATTAAGCCAATGCAGCTTTAAGTGCTTGTGTTTTCTGTTTGCGTTTCTCTGCTTTCTTTTCTTCTTTGACTTTCTCATCGTGGAGACGACGTTTCTTTCTCAACAGCCAAATCTCCTTTTTCCTTTTTTCTTGACCTGCTTTCATACTCTTATATAGATTTCTATGCTTTTTACGTACAAGTTTTTCTCTTAATCTGAATGCCTGTTTGTCCTCAATTTGTGTTTGATATGGATTTTCTTTGTATGGCACACCAGATGAAACAGCCATTGCTTTTTTCTGTAAAACGTAAGTAGAGTATAAAGGCCTTCTCTCAAATATTAGAAAGAGATTAGAACAGGAAAATGTTCATCACAATTTTCAGAATTCTATAATATAAATATATTGTTTAGAAAAAAAGTCACGATAGCCTTGTGGTTTGGTAGTCGGAATTTCGATTCGAGACCCGAGTTCGTTCCCCAGTTGGCAGGCTCGTACCTATGGGTTTTTCAAAAACTTATGTATGAATTAAATCGTTGGCTTGGACATAAAGACGGCGACGGGCTCACCACCTGTCACGTTGTCCCGAAAATATCTTTGGTGGAAGGTGGGTCAAAGGGACTTAATTGTCTAGACTGTATTGGGAATTGCGTGAAGATATTTATTTATTTATTTAATCATTTAGAACATTCTAGATATTTATTGGATATTCTGTGGTAACTTAGTGGCAAGGGTACATGCTTTATTTTTTCCTAGAGGACATGAGACATCAAGATTTATCTTAGTATATTGAGTGCTAAATTTACTACAAGTTTGGTAGGCGAAAACATTCTTAGGAAACAGGTCTATCTGAGAAATGATAAATAAAAAACGTATTTCATTGATGTGTAAAGACCCACACTAAAGCAAAGTGGACTCCCCCATCTAAAGGACCATGTCCAGCAGTCAAATTTTACAGTCATCACTTTACATCATTATGTGTGTATATGGGGTACTACTATAAGTAATGTTGCCACTAATCTGTTCAATATTCATACAGCCAAAAGATGAAGTAGAAAATGGCAGAAAATTACGAAATGCTGGTATGAACGTTACTTGTACCAATCTAGTTCTTAGGTTAAAAAATTGGTATTAAGATATAAAAAAAAAGAAAAAACTATAAAACAGACAATAAAGAGAAAACAATTATGCTAATGATATGTTGATGGACTACTGATATGTAGTAGCATCTAGTGTGTGAAATATGATGATTGCAGTGAATACTTCTTACCTAAATATACATAGTTGTTTGATTACTATTAAAAACATAATTTTACCTTTTCTTTGGCCAATTTCTTTTTCTCAGGGTCTAAATTATTTTCTCCATCGTCGTCATCGTCAGATGGAGAGTCTTCTGCTTTTTCTTGTTGAAATTGTCGCGCTAATGCTGTTTCACCATCTTCTTCGTCTGAATCTTTCTCACTTAATTCTTCTGCATCCTCATCACTGGCTTCCTCAATGTCACTACCAGATGGTTCATCATCTGAATAAAAGTAATGTATTCATTTAATGAATCTTTGTATTTGCATGATGATGTGGTGTGTTTATTTGAATAAAATTAATATAAATTAACTAAACATAAATGTAAAAAATAATTAATAAAAGTTAACTAAAGAAGTTAACTAAAGAAGTTCACAAAACTCACTTTACTTGTAAATTTTTTGTTAACTTTTTCTTCTAATAGATTCAAAGAATGAATAGAAAAACATACAGATATATATGAAAGTGATCTGTATGTTTTTTCTTCATTGTTGATTTTTTCTCATTTTTCATTGATGGCCTTGCAATTGGCGAAATTGCATTCAAAGATACATTCAACACCTTTTGTGTATGGTGGAAGATAGAATATGAAATAATAAGAATATAATGCATTAGAACAATTACCCAGGGGTTTGAAGTTGGGGTCCTTTAAGGCTCTTTCTTCAGGAGGCATGTAAACTTGGTCCCTGATCTTGTCAACAAATGGTGATAAGTGTGGCGGTAGAATAGCACCCATTAAATAGTTATTGATAGGAAGCAGTGTTCTTGCATTTACACTGTCAAAAACCCACTGAGGTTGCACATAGTAACGTGAAAGGTATTGTTTTTCCATACTTGGTCTGTCCACAATCTGATAAGCTATAGATTCATCACTCTCATCAAATGTTGCTCCTACAAAATGGTCACGGTCCCATGAGACTTCACCACCAAAACACCTTATTATGAAAACTAAAGGCTCTCTTGGAACTTCTCTATTTATGAAAAATTTAAGTCCTTTAAACATAGTCTTTAATGTTTTAACCTTTTCAGCTTCTTGCTTTGCTTCTTCTAATTTTTGCGGATCTCCATCTTCTGTTTGGAATATGTCAATTTCAGGTAATTCTTCAACTTCATTGGCACCTGCAACCTTTGCTAAGGAAACATTGAGAGCAGCAATTCTCTCTGCAACATATGCATGTTCATCTATAAGATCCTTTTCAGTGTCTGGTGAGAATCCTGCAGTTAATTGAGGTGGATAAACCAAATTCAGTGAATGGAACAACTTATAGTTTACGAAACCAAGCATCATTGTGTAAAATTCAACAAAAGTTGACATGATCTTAAAGTCCACTTCATCTTTGTTTTGTGGCTGAAATTTGTAATTAAACTGATTTAGTTTGCTTTGCCTAGATCTAATATCATAAACCCTTAACATGTTATTTTATTCTACTGTTCTGTATCACTAATTAATATAAATTACAGTCACAATTGCTGAGTGATTGGGTGATAGAAATTCAGGTCAAAAGACCCAAGTTCGATCCCCAAGGCTTGTGGGGGGTTGAAATTTGGCAATCACAACCAATGGGTTTTTTTAAAAAACTTAAGTATAATTTATGTTGTTGGTTTGGAAATAAAGATGAAGACGGTATCACCACCACCTATCATATTGTTCCAAAAATTTCTTTGGTGGATGTTGATTCTGTCAACCCCTGTAGTATAGTTTGAAAACAATTTTTTTAAAATAAATAAATTTACATATACATATAGATCATCAAATAATATTGCAGAAGGATTTTTGATTGTTGTTGGCTGGTGGGTGGCTCACATGATGGTAAGTGATTACCCATGAACATGTATATATAGCATAACATATATAATGTTAAATAAAGTTAATGTCTATGTTGGTCAGTAGACTCCAATTTGCAAGATCCTGGGCTAGGATTTTCTTTAGGACTAGCTGTGTGTGTGGTTGTCCAACATATTATTATTGTTTGAAATTAAAGACATTTATAATTATTTTTTATAAATGTCTTTAATTTTAACCTTTTCAGCTTCTTGCTTTGCTTCTTCTAATTTTTGCGGATCTCCATCTTCTGTTTGGAATATGTCAATTTCAGGTAATTCTTCAACTTCATTGGCACCTGCAACCTTTGCTAAGGAAACATTGAGAGCAGCAATTCTCTCTGCAACATATGCATGTTCATCTATAAGATCCTTTTCAGTGTCTGGTGAGAATCCTGCAGTTAATTGAGGTGGATAAACCAAATTCAGTGAATGGAACAACTTATAGTTTACGAAACCAAGCATCATTGTGTAAAATTCAACAAAAGTTGACATGATCTTAAAGTCCACTTCATCTTTGTTTTGTGGCTGAAATTTGTAATTAAACTGATTTAGTTTGCTTTGCCTAGATCTAATATCATAAACCCTTAACATGTTATTTTATTCTACTGTTCTGTATCACTAATTAATATAAATTAACTAAACATAAATGTAAAAAATAATTAATAAAAGTTAACTAAAGAAGTTAACTAAAGAAGTTCACAAAACTCACTTTACTTGTAAATTTTTTGTTAACTTTTTCTTCTAATAGATTCAAAGAATGAATAGAAAAACATACAGATATATATGAAAGTGATCTGTATGTTTTTTCTTCATTGTTGATTTTTTCTCATTTTTCATTGATGGCCTTGCAATTGGCGAAATTGCATTCAAAGATACATTCAACACCTTTTGTGTATGGTGGAAGATAGAATATGAAATAATAAGAATATAATGCATTAGAACAATTACCCAGGGGTTTGAAGTTGGGGTCCTTTAAGGCTCTTTCTTCAGGAGGCATGTAAACTTGGTCCCTGATCTTGTCAACAAATGGTGATAAGTGTGGCGGTAGAATAGCACCCATTAAATAGTTATTGATAGGAAGCAGTGTTCTTGCATTTACACTGTCAAAAACCCACTGAGGTTGCACATAGTAACGTGAAAGGTATTGTTTTTCCATACTTGGTCTGTCCACAATCTGATAAGCTATAGATTCATCACTCTCATCAAATGTTGCTCCTACAAAATGGTCACGGTCCCATGAGACTTCACCACCAAAACACCTTATTATGAAAACTAAAGGCTCTCTTGGAACTTCTCTATTTATGAAAAATTTAAGTCCTTTAAACATAGTCTTTAATGTTTTAACCTTTTCAGCTTCTTGCTTTGCTTCTTCTAATTTTTGCGGATCTCCATCTTCTGTTTGGAATATGTCAATTTCAGGTAATTCTTCAACTTCATTGGCACCTGCAACCTTTGCTAAGGAAACATTGAGAGCAGCAATTCTCTCTGCAACATATGCATGTTCATCTATAAGATCCTTTTCAGTGTCTGGTGAGAATCCTGCAGTTAATTGAGGTGGATAAACCAAATTCAGTGAATGGAACAACTTATAGTTTACGAAACCAAGCATCATTGTGTAAAATTCAACAAAAGTTGACATGATCTTAAAGTCCACTTCATCTTTGTTTTGTGGCTGAAATTTGTAATTAAACTGATTTAGTTTGCTTTGCCTAGATCTAATATCATAAACCCTTAACATGTTATTTTATTCTACTGTTCTGTATCACTAATTAATATAAATTACAGTCACAATTGCTGAGTGATTGGGTGATAGAAATTCAGGTCAAAAGACCCAAGTTCGATCCCCAAGGCTTGTGGGGGGTTGAAATTTGGCAATCACAACCAATGGGTTTTTTTAAAAAACTTAAGTATAATTTATGTTGTTGGTTTGGAAATAAAGATGAAGACGGTATCACCACCACCTATCATATTGTTCCAAAAATTTCTTTGGTGGATGTTGATTCTGTCAACCCCTGTAGTATAGTTTGAAAACAATTTTTTTAAAATAAATAAATTTACATATACATATAGATCATCAAATAATATTGCAGAAGGATTTTTGATTGTTGTTGGCTGGTGGGTGGCTCACATGATGGTAAGTGATTACCCATGAACATGTATATATAGCATAACATATATAATGTTAAATAAAGTTAATGTCTATGTTGGTCAGTAGACTCCAATTTGCAAGATCCTGGGCTAGGATTTTCTTTAGGACTAGCTGTGTGTGTGGTTGTCCAACATATTATTATTGTTTGAAATTAAAGACATTTATAATTATTTTTTATAAATGTCTTTAATTTCAAACTTTTTAAATTACTTTTATAATTGTTATTAACTAAAATGGTTAAATTACCTGGAATGAGAAATGATGTGGAACAATCCATGTTATAGTTTGTCCTTCAAATTCAGCTTGGTAGTAAAATCCTTTTATTGACACGAATACTTTGCGTAAAGCTTTTGCTGCCATTACTGCATGCATGAATTCCACCGTGAGTCTTCTGCAGAGTAAGGACTGGTTTCTGGGAACCTTTTTTAGTGAAGGGAAGGTACTAAAGAGAAAGCATAGCGTGAGACAATCATCGAGATCTCTTAATGCATCAACAAATGTTGGATATCTTTCTTTAACTATATGGTCAATGTTAATTGATGGATAGTCTCGTAAATACTTTCTCATCCGACCGAATTCTCTTGTAGCCCTGGCTCGACGAATTTTTTGTTGGTAGACCTAAAAATAAAATCTATTTATTTAGTAAGCCAAATATAATTTTTGTAAATTTATATTTTTAGCTTGGGCTTAAAGGACTCAAAACCTGTCACATGGTCCCAAAAATGTCTTCAGTGAAAGGGGTGTAGAAAGAACTTAAATGTCTAGATCTCTGTCTCTACCCCAGTATTGGGAATGGCATGAAGATATAATTTTTGAAATTTACTTTTACAGATATGACAAAGATTCACTATCAATTAGGACCCATAAGTATTAGTAGTGTTTACAAAATAAATGAAGTCAAATGCCTTAGGTAGTCAAACAATTTATATTAAAACAAAAATTATCCTAGAACATAGAAACATGAATTTGACTTATAGTGTTTTATGGCCTATTAAAAATATTATGGAAAAGTCATGATAGCAGAGTTGTTGGGTGGTCGGAATTTCGTGTCAAGAGACCCGAGTTCGATCCCCAGGTGGCAGTACCACTGAGTTTTTCAAAAACTTAAGTACGAATTTCATCGTTGCCTTGGACATAAAGACGGCGACAGGCTCACCACCTGTCCCATTGTCCCGAAAATATCTTCGGTGGAAGGTGGGTCAAAGGGACTTAATTATCTAGACTTGACCTCTGTCTACCCCTGTATTGGGAATTGCGTGAAGATATTTTTTTTTTACTAAGGTGATCCTCCAATAAGGTGAACATCTTTTTTTTTTTAATATAAAAATAAAATTGGTATCAGGATATTAGGTCACAATTTTTATGATTTGGTGGTAATTATATGAATGGATATATAAATTCTTATCAATTATAAAACTTCAGTAGCATTAGTAAACAGGTAGGGGAAGAATAATTCTACTTTTTATATACATATTTATGCATTATGACCACTTCAGGACAGTGCAAAGTATATATGATAATCATCATGGTAGTATTCATGATAGCCGAGTGGTAGGGTAATCGAATTCAAATCACAAAGGCCGAGTTTCCCCAAGGCTTGTGGGGGTTGAAATTTGGCAATCACAACCAATGGGTTTTTTAAAAACTTAAGTATAATTTATGTTGTTGGTTTGGAAATAAAGATGAAGACGGTATCACCACCACCTATCATATTGTTCCAAAAATTTCTTTGGTGGATGTTGATTCTGTCAACCCTGTAGTATAGTTTGAAAACAATTTTTAAAATAAATAAATTTACATATACATATAGATCATCAAATAATATTGCAGAAGGATTTTGATTGTTGTTGGCTGGTGGTGGCTCACATGATGGTAAGTGATTATCCATGAACATGTATATATATATATATATATATATATATATATATATATATATATATATATATATATATATATATATATATATATATATATATATATATATATATATATATATATATATATATATATATCTTCACGCAATTCCCAATACAGGGGTAGACAGAGGTCAAGTCTAGACAATTAAGTCCCTTTGACCCACCTTCCACCGAAGATATTTTCGGGACAACGTGACAGGTGGTGAGCCCGTCGCCGCCTTTATGTCCAAGCCAACGACGAAATTCGTACATAAGTTTTTGAAAACTCATTGGTACTGCCACCTGGGGATCGAACTCGGGTCTCTCGACTCGAAATTCCGACCACCCAACAACTCGGCTATCGTGACTCTCAAACGTTGACTTAAAGCACCAAAATAAAAACCAAAGACAATCAGAATTAACCCTTTGCACTCTAACAGGATTTGCTTATTTGAATTGTCAAGTCGAGCAACTGTAAAACTGCAATCACAGGCCACATAAGATACAAATAAAATCTTATTTATTCGTTTGTGTAGAATCAGAATTTTGAGTTAAGAGACCTGATCCCCAGATTCGATCCCCAGGTGGCAGTACCACTGAGTTTTTCAAAAACTTAAGTACGAATTTCATCGTTGCCTTGGACATAAAAACGGCGACAGGCTCACCACCTGTCCCATTGTCCCGAAAATATCTTCGGTGGAAGGTGGGTCAAAGGGACTTAATTATCTAGACTTGACCTCTGTCTACCCCTGTATTGGGAATTGCGTGAAGATATTTTTTTTTTACTAAGGTGATCCTCCAATAAGGTGAACATCTTTTTTTTTTTAATATAAAAATAAAATTGGTATCAGGATATTAGGTCACAATTTTTTAGATTTGGTGGTAATTATATGAATGGATATATAAATTCTTATCAATTATAAAACTTCAGTAGCATTAGTAAACAGGTAGGGGAAGAATAATTCTACTTTTTATATACATATTTATGCATTATGACCACTTCAGGACAGTGCAAAGTATATATGATAATCATCATGGTAGTATTCATGATAGCCGAGTGGTAGGGTAATCGGAATTCAAATCACAAAAGCCGAGTTTCCCCAAGGCTTGTGTTTTTCAAAACTTATGTACAATTTATATTGTTGGATTGGACATAAATACGGCGACGGGCTCACCACCTGTCACATCATCCCAAAAAATATCTTCTGTGGTATGTGGGTCGAAAAGACTTAATTGTTGAGACCTCTGTCGACCCCTGTATTTGGAATGGTGTGAAGATATATTATATTTTTATGTCATGGTAGATGATTGGAATTCTTATTACTCTACATTTTTTATTTTAATGCTCATCATTGGTCTCCTTTATTTTGTTGCCTCTTAAAACACCCAGGATAAGAAAGGGTATGGTATATACATACACATTTTAGTGGTATAAGAATATATACCTTTATTAGCAGCAAACTACTACTACAATAAACATAGTCTAAATAGAGTTTTACATACCTTTAAGTCTCGTAGTTTCCATATTATAGGTTCGTGGAGTAAGAATTTAATGTCTTTAGTGTGGTATAGAGTTTTTATGCCACCAGCGCCTTTTTGGGCTCTCTTACGATTACGTGGCTCTCTCGGGTATATTCCTTTTAAAATACAAATACGCCGGAAATCTTTGAGTGAAAGTTGTAGTTTCTTTAATGCAGCTTTCCTGGTCATAAATTGTGCTCCTTCTCCCGAGGAATACTGCAACGATTTTAGTAAATACTATTATTTCAATATTGGAAAATAAGTCTTAGCATATTTATAGTTTATTTAAATCAGCTAGCAAAAACAGTAGCATATAGTTATGCTACTGTTATGTATTATGAGTTATGAAAACACGTGTTCTTTGGTTATGTATACCTTCTTCTTTTTCTTAGAAACCATTTTAGAGATTTTAGGAACTTATTATAAGATAGTTGTGATGAAGTTAAACTAAAATTTACGTAAATTTATGTAAGTAAATAATATTAATAAATTGTTTAAGTTTTATGGATATTGTCAAGAAAAGGAAGAGCACGATAAAGAATTGACATTTGACGTTGACGCTAAATGATTATGTTAGTTGTCTCCTGGGCTTATTGCCATATTGGCAACAGTATTAAATATCTGCCTGTGACAAATTTTTTGCATAAATTCAAAAAGAGTTATTATTCCTTGACTTAAATAAAATAAAAATAAATATATATATATCTTCACGCAATTCCCAATACAGGGGTAGACAGAGGTCAAGTCTAGACAATTAAGTCCCTTTGACCCACCTTCCACCGAAGATATTTTCGGGACAACGTGACAGGTGGTGAGCCCGTCGCCGCCTTTATGTCCAAGCCAGCGACGAAATTCGTACATAAGTTTTTGAAAAACTCATTGGTACTGCCACCTGGGGATCGAACTCGGGTCTCTCGACTCGAAATTCCGACCACCCAACAACTCGGCTATCGTGACTCTCAAACGTTGACTTAAAGCACCAAAATAAAAACCAAAGACAATCAGAATTAACCCTTTGCACTCTAACAGGATTTGCTTATTTGAATTGTCAAGTCGAGCAACTGTAAAACTGCAATCACAGGCCACATAAGATACAAATAAAATCTTATTTATTCGTTTGTGTAGAATCAGAATTTTGAGTTAAGAGACCCGATCCCCAGATTCGATCCCCAGGTGGCAGGCTCGTACCAATGAGTTTTTCAAAAACTTATGTACGAATTATATCGTTGGCTTGGACATAAAGACGAGCTCATGAACTGTCACGTTGTCCCGAAAATATCTTCGGTGGAAGGTGGGTCAAAGGGACTTAATTGTCTAGACTACACCTCTGTCTACCCCTGTATGGGATTTGCGAGAAGATATTTATTTATTTATTGTGTAATAAAATTGTTATGTTAACAGAGTCACTTGAGATTTTTGAAAGTGAAGCACTTCCATTGCTATTAAGCGCATTATTATATTTTAAAAAAACACATATATATGTGTTGGGTTGTAATAATGATTTCTTGCTCTAGTTACTATTGCAAAGACTAATCCTACTAAAAAAATATCCCACTTAAAAATATCCAATAAATACTCCTACCAATAAAATTAAGCCTTTTGGACCCACCTTCAACCGACATTATTTGGGACACTCCTACTAATCTTTGCAATTATAATCAAGGTAAACGCAGCCCTGACTGCGATAATCCAAAGGCAAGGCGTAGTGAAAAGTGCACGCCTTGTGAAACATCATGCAGTGCTAGCACTACTACTATACTTTGCTAATTGACTGCGAAACCTGGGTATGCCAGAAAAAGCATAAAAGCAAGTTGAATGCAGTGGAGATGCGATTTCTTCGTAAAATGTGCGACCTTGGCCGAACGAACGCGAAACGAAGAGTTGCGCAGTATGGTAAATTTGAATGGTGACCTTATCACTAAAATGGATTGGCGTTCTTCGATGGTTTGAGCTCGTTGAACGAATGATCGAAGACCGAATGGTGAAAAAAATATGTAGTGCGAAAGTGAATATTAAAAGGTATCGAGGTAGGCCGAGGCTAACTTTCGAAGCCCATTTGAGCAAATTGCTTGAAGAGGGGAGGGTCAAGAGTACTCGGATACCCAGACGTGCATGTATGTAGAAAATAATGAATCTGAAAGAAGAGAAAAAGGCATGGAAGGAAAAGGCATGGAAGGTCAGTGCGTTAAACGTGCGAAATAATTAAACAAATCTTTGCATAAAATGGTGCTTTATAAGAATTTTGGCACTTTTTTTATTATATTTAGAATGTAAAAACTATCTAAATAAAAAAAATTTGTCAGAATCCTTAGAACAGTGAAAATCAGTTAGATAGTTTCGTAGATCATCGTGAAAAACAACATGACACGAGAATTATATGTAATAAGTATTCAAAAATCGCTAAATTCGAAGAATTTGGTAAGGATAATGGGGCAAATTATTTAAATTATTGCATTTTCATTGGTTCTTAATAAATGTAAAAAGTTTCAAATCACGTGTTGAAGGGGATGAAAATCTCATGCATACCTACATGTATACATAGCAATATACAAACCAATTAAAATTATACATACAAAGCTAAAAAGCAACACATACATGCACACCTAATAAAAGCGTGTTAAAAAGGAATGTTCAATATTATTTGTTTGTATGCATTTTTTAAGTATTTTTCCCATAACCAACCTCAAATTGCACCTGCATTTGAAAAACGTCAATTTAGTGGTTTGGACTTGACACTGGTTTTATTAATATTAAGTATTCAGTATGTTTGGTAACTAGTTTAAATTTTTTTTTCTTTTCATGGTATTTCAATAATAAGGAAATTAAGTTGGAAGGAGTTGAATTTGCATGGAGATGCTTTCTACTATTGAACAGTTTTAGTATTTTTGTTTATTTGGTACTTACCACCGTTTCCTTTGGATATTAATAGACAGTTTTTATATTATTAACGCCTTTTATTTAAAAATATGAAATGACAATAAATTACTTATTAAATATTTACTTAAATTTATAAATAATTTTGAAAGAATTAAATAATGTTACATTATTTCTATTATTCCGAATCTGGGGCTCCGGTAGTTACTTTAACAAATGTGCCACTATTACTAGGAGACCAAGAAGCTGGATCAACCATGACATATTGATAAGGATAGGCATATGCAGCAGGCCAGCTAGGGTGTGCTAATTTTGAAGCTTTTGCACCATTATCTTCATCATCTTCTTTCAGAACATTCCTTGCAGCCGATAGTGCCGTCATCATTTGTGGGTAATAATAATGAAAAGGAAATGGAGTAGGAAAGGGTAGGCCTGCGGTCGCAGTTAAACCATCTGATTGGCACTGTGGTTCTTCATCAGATTTGTGCATATTAGGTGCGTAGAAAGCGTATGGATATGGGCTAAATTTGCTTCCCTCTGATGGGCCTGGGAATGGAAGGGCGTAAGTATATTTTACCGCTGGACTAGTTATAACTGCTCGTTTTTTACTAGTCACCGTTTCTTCATTAGGCGAAGTACTTGTTGTCAAGCTCGACGTGTATTTAACCGGCGTGGAAGCTGCTTGAGATTGTGTAGATGCCGAAGTTGTAAGAAAGTTGATAGGGTGATCAGTCAGCCATTGTGAATTTACGCCATTGTCCTCTGTTGCAGCGACATACAAGTCTCCTGTTATACCATCTTCAGATGGCTTAACGAATAGTCCGTGCACTGGATTAAGTTGCCTCTGAAAGTTCAAATCAGCACCGAAACCTTTTCCAAAATAAAATATTAGAGATATAATGGCGATTATTTTCATTGTATCCGATTCCACTTAAAAAATGACTCTTTTCTCAATCGCTCACCTTCATGCATAGAGGAGTAAAATACTTTTCGTCGTACGTATGGAGGAAGTCTCTTTTGCTTTATATGATAATTACTGGAAGCACTACCATATTATATACTTTAAATAAGTGAGATAAGAATATAATCATTCTTTACATTTAAATTATCTGTTAGATTTACAATAAGGCACGTATAGTTACGCATTTTACTTGTATCTACACGTAAAGATCGATAACGCATGTTTAAAATATTTCTTGTTATAACGGAGAATAAAACTACGGTACCCAAGAGTAAAAGAAAACTACATTAAATTAGAAGCCGACGAATGTCGTGTAACTAGGGCAAGAATACAAAATGTTTGGTAATGCGATCGCTAATCCACAGTTACCTATCCTGTAGTGAATTATTTACAGTTGTACGGTTAGTTATGGTTCAATTAGAGGAATGGGATGGAGAGGGAGGGATGGTTCAATTATTAAACGTAATATTACCTAGTTTTTTTCCCTAAAAAAAAATATCTTCACGCCATTCCCAATACAGAGGTAGACAGACAGAGGTCTAGTCTAGACAATTAAGTCCCTACATCCCATCTTCCACCAAATACATTGTTCGGTTTTTTTTTGTCAAATCTTCAAAATCACGAACCATTGTTACAACAATATCAAGTAATATTATTTTTTAAAGTTATGTCTATTCAAGTAGTATACTTTTATAACCGAGTTTTAATGCATATTTATTTTACTGTTGATATCGATCGATATGTATGCAATGTTTTTACTCACCGCCACAGTTTCTATAAAATTTATAGAGAACTTTAGAACTTCTATGTGTATTCGTGAAAACGAAGAGTTTTCTCTTTGCGGTTGGAGATGTCCAGCTACTTGTGTGAATATGCGCCTAATGCCAGGTCAAGGTTCAATTTGCCCTTTGTCGTGGGAGTGTCGGGTAGGCTGTCGATGTTCAGCAGGGTATGTAAGAGATGAATACAGCAAGAAATGTATTTTTGTCCATCTGTGTCCCGGTAAGTAAAGTTTGACACATGAGCTTTTGAAATTGATAGGTCTGGAACTTAAGGTCATAACATAATAATAGAATAAAAATACTAATTAACATGCAATTACCAATACTGGGGTAGACAGTGGTCCGGCCGAAAGAACAGAAGTTCATTGGACCCACTTTTTATCGAAGAAAAATTTTAGGACATGATTTCTGGCGATCTGATGGGCAAAAAATCCAATAAAAGTTTTTAAACACAATGCCATTGGTTGTTGAAATGTTGAAATGAGAGAAGTGACAGGATACTACTATGGCAGTAGCTCGAAAAACTGATAGATGTTAGGAAAAAAAGGTTCTCGAGTGTCAACCTTGTACAAGCTCAATGTAGGACGACCTTCTGTAAGACGGAGTAACAAATTACATAACATTGCGATGGATGTAGGTGGCTCAGGCAACAATGACAATTTTACCACAATAAGAGGGCTCATTGTGGTAAAACTTGGACGTGGCCAAACTTTAGAAGAGGATTGATAGATTGTAAAGAATAAATAAGAAGTTATACATTTTTTAAATATATAATGTACTATCTGCAACCTGCGCCTTTGTCCGCCGTTTAATACTTAACGCGGAACCCTAATTATTTTTATAAAATAAAAGTAGCCTAAGTTACTCCCTTTTAACTACATCTCTCTCATAATCTGCTGGTGAATTTCGCAAAAGTGCCGTTACAATCGCTTCGAGATTTGTAGCTTGACGACGTTAGTTTTTGGTTGGAATGTAAATTGTGTCTGCCTTAATAATAGTGGCATCTATGTACGCGCTATCGACATGTAATCTTATTACTTTAAAATTTAAAAAATTTATATCTTCACCCTTTTTCCAATACAGGGGTAGACAGAGGACTTGACAGTTAAGTCCTCTCGACCCACCATCTATTAAAGATATGTTTGGGTCAACGTGACAGGTGGTGAGCCCGTCGCCGTCTTTATGTCCAAGTGATATAAATATAAGTGATATAAATCGTACACTAGTTTTGAAAAAACTTATTGATACGTGCCTACCTGGGTCTCTAGAATCGAATTCTATCCAACCACTCGGCTATCGTGACCATTACAAATTAAGACTTGTTACACATTAATGTAAAAGTACGAAACGGGAGCAGAATTTGGCAGGTACATTATTTAAATGGAATAAGATACACTTTATTGCGACGACAGGACTAATCGCGGGGGCCTTCCACCCGGAGATTGATTTCGGGTCTCTTGAATTAAATTCCGATCAATCCCAACCACTTGACAATCATGACTCTGATTGTTCTTAACAAATTTTGCAAATAAGCAGTTAGTATAATAAGAGGAAAGCGCGGTCGTGTATGCTACGTTTGTTATGAAATTTCTATAAGCTAAACAATAAGTATGTTGTCACATGAAATCGTGATTTATATGAATTCATTACATGTGAATGAAACGACATGATTAATCGAGATAAAAGGGTGTAACTTAGTAATATGTCAACTTCTTTAGAAAAAGAGATTTCTTCCTTCTTTATACAGCCTATAACACTGCTGGACAAATGTAAGGGTTAAAAGTAAAATGGTAAAGCAAGTCTAAAAGTAGGGTTGCCATAATCGCTATTATCGGCAATACCGAACATGCGAGAAGCTACTGCCCGTAGTAGGCCTGATTATATTTCCTTTAAATAAAAAATTGACGACCAGATATCCTAGTTGGCAGACAAGGACTGTGGGTACAAAACCCGCAGTAGAAAAGAAGTAAACAAATTGCGATGAATGTTTATACTCGAGTCAAAGATGTTTATATGTTGAATACTCACGATTGATATCTCTTGGTGGAACTTCATCTTTAAACACATTAAAAGTTACTTTTACTAATTCCACATATATTTATATTAAAATACCTGACCGATTTCGCCTTTATGGCATTATCAAAGGTTTTATTACGGTTATAATCTATTGAGATCGAAAATAGGAGATAAGTTTTCTTTTTAAATTAAAGAGAAAAATATTAAAAAATAAAAATATTAACAACATAAAAGTTCAGCATAAATATGCTTTAAAAATCAATAAAATTGCATAATAAAAATTAAAGTTGGTGTCATCTATTGATAGTTTCCTAACTGAAAAGTCAGGATTATCAAATTGTCACTTGCAAAAGGGATAACAGATGGCGCCTATGCCAATAAACTTAAGCATTAATTTTTAATTTTCGCTAAGGTAAATCGAAAACATTACGCAATACTCGAAATGTAATCGTAATTTTGCTCAGAGTAATCTTCGAAGTACTATAATAAATTAATTATATGAAAATATGAAGCCGTTAACTAAATAGCCATTAATATGAAGCAGTAAACTAAATAAATAAATAAATATCTTCACGCAATCAATTCCCAATACAGGGGTAGACAGAGGTCTAGTCTAGACAATTATGTCCCTTTGACCCACCTTCCACCGAAGATATTTCGGGACAACGTGACAGGTGGTGAGCCTGTCGCCGTCTTTATGTCCAAGCCAACGATATAATTCGTACATAAGCTTTTGAAAAACCTAACTTAAACCTACGTGCCTGCCGCCTGGGAATCGAACTCGGGCCTCTTGACTTGAAATTCCGACCACCCAACCATTCGACTATCGTGACTTCAATCCGTTTAAACTATTTTAACTATTTTTATGAAATTTTTATGACATTACCTAAAAAATATCTATCAAAAGGATGTTCATTTCATAAAAAAGACAAATAGGCGGATATTTTACACCAAAACAACCAAAAAGATAGTTATTACTGTTTCTTTTGCTTGTTTCTCTGTGTCTAGGGAAAGTTGTAATAAACGGTGGTAGATTTACGAAACAAGGATTGACTTGTGAAACGTTTATTCCTTTCTTCGACGAATAAATATATGATTTGTTTAGCTTGTAAATTTCACTGCAGGATATAAGGCCATTTACGGTAAAGGAAGGTTTGCATTAACAGACATGCTTGTAAAGCGAATTGGCGACTGCAATACCAGATACCTTGTATCTTAGCTAGCTACATTAGCTAGCTGCTGTCCTTACTTTGTTTGTTGCACAAGTCTTATTAAATATTGCTTAATTACCGAGGTTTACAGGAGGTAAATTTCTCCACAACATTTAAGTCAAAACCTCACTCTTGCCTATTTTTGCCTTTAAAACAGTTTTGTGTGAATATGATTACATTAATATTTGATGAAGATTTGTTTTCTTCTTGGATATTAACCATTAACAACATAAAAGGACATGAAAAGATCTCGTTTATTATTTTGATTGATTTTATACTAACAGAAGAAAAGTACAAGATTACAAGTCTAATTTTGTAATCTCGTACGTTCCTTGTAAGTCCGTGAATCATTAAATTTGATGTCATAGTTATTTTATTTAGCCTTACGACTTTTAAATGTAGGTAACAATAATATTGAAAATTTCGTGTTAGCAATAAATTCTCGGCCAGATGCTTTTTAAGCAAAAGGTTTCAAATTGCAGAGTAAGTTATGTTGCCGAAAATTCATTTATAGTGACGGTTTTATAAATTAGTACAGTGTTCGTTTCGAGTAGCGTTAATACAAACTCGTTACAATGAAGGTTACTTCCACAATATTATTATCAGTTTTGTGGATGACGGACGCTGCACCGTTGAGTGAAGAAGATTCAGAGAAGTCATCACTACCAACATTTGAAAACTATGAGGATCCTCGTGATAAGCGGTCAAATTACGGGAATACGTACGTGAGCCCGTGCGCTGCAGCCTCCTCTCCAATACCATCATTTGCTCCTGCGACTGCTTATCAATCTTACATGGCTCCAGCACGACATTATATGCGTCCATATAGTTACGGATACAATTATAATCATCCTCATTACCGTTCAGTTGATGAAACAGAACATGAATTGCTGAGTTTCTCTGATATGGATCGACTAACTTCAGATAACGTACCTATTGGAATTGAAGGTCTCAATTTGCCCTCGAACTATCCAGGAGATGCAAGGATGGCCGCCTTAAATTCTCATTATTCGCCCTTACAAACTTTGCCGTCTTTTGGGGCCTTTCCATATAGTAATCCAGCAGCTTTGAGTATTCCGTTCCTTTTTAGTTGTTCTCCTTCAATAGTTCAAGGTCAAATGGTACATGCTCAACCGCAATATTATCCTGGATATCATTCCACAAATATCTACAGAGACGTTGATTTACAGACGTTGATGCAAAATGAAGAAAAAATACAAACACAACCTGAAAAGTCGTCTGCTCCACAGAAATCCAAAAGTATTGTGAATAAGGCCCAGTGAATTCGTTTTAGAGTTAAGTACACCGTAATAATAATGTTTATTGTAGTGTAGAAAATGTGAATGGTACATATTGACAGTAAGTATTTGCGCTTTTAATTTTATTTAACATATTTTTAGTATAGAATATTTTAAAAAATAAACATTGTGTAAAAAATGTGTATTTTTATTTTTTTATCTTCTTTATCAGCCGGAGTAGGGCTTCAATGGACATTCCTGAAGAGTTAGTGAAAATGATATGGATATTGAATTACTAAGCATACCTCAATGTTCTTTACTCATATAGCCAAACATTTTTTTCATATCACTCATCAATTATTGTTTTAAATAGATAATTTTAAATAGATATTAAAAGCACTGCTTTACCATTACGTTGCCATGGTCATAATAACGGTTACAAGATATTTTTAATGTTATTTTTATGAGAGTAGACTAAAAAAAGAGCTAACAGGTCATCTAATGGTACGAGCAAGTGGTTACTGTAACCCAAAACACCTGAAACCCTTACAAAAGAAAAAGATGTACCCCGTGAACAAAGATGGAAGGTTTCATTGCCCGTGAATACACTGTCTTCCTACTTAAACTTAAAAAGCGAATAATAAGTCAGAAATGGGTAAAACATGGCGCTGACCCAGACGACTCTTAGGCACAGAACGAAATTACCATTTCATTATTTTTTTTTCCTAATCATCATAATCTGAAACTTATCTAACAAGATATTTTTACTAAGATATCTTAAGAAGATATTATTTTCATATTAGTTTGGTTGGCGGTATAAGTATCTCGTATAAGTATATAAAAATACCAGACCAAAATTTAGAAGACCGGTGACAGGCGGCAGCGTTTAAGGTAATGCGATCGCCAATCCGCTTACCGAGCGTGGCGATTATTGCGAACCTCTTCCTTACCGAAGAAGCTTTTACAAGCCTACATGTATATATATATATATATATATATATATATATATATATATATATATATATATATATATATATATATATATGTATATATATATATATATATATATATATATATATATATATATACAGTTGCATGAGGACCATCACCGATGGGTCAAAGACTGAAATGGGCACCGGCTCGGGTACTTTCTCGGAGGACCTTAACATCAAAATAGGAATTCCATTAGGCCAGGTGGTATGGGCCACAGTCTTCGAGGCCGGGTGTATGGGCATTATACAAGCAACCATAGTAATCGCCAACAGGGATGTAAGAAAAAACACTATAAGAATACTGTCCGACAGTATGGCGGTACCCATAGCATCCTAGATCCCCACCATAGCATCAAGCCCTAAATAGTAATGTTGTAAATTCAGGGCTAATTTACGAATGCTACCACAGGTTAAATGAGGTATGTAGATCCAACACAGTAATCCTCCAGTGGATAAAGGGCCACAGCGGCTCTAGAGGTAACGACGCGGCAGACGAACTGGCTAGGGGTGGATCCGGTGCGCATCCGGGGCAACTCGAACCCGTCACCCCCTACCCTTTAGCTTCGTTCGATCCAGGTACGTAACCGTACGAGGCAGCAACATGCAAGGCTCTGGGTTGTCCACCCAGAGTGTAGGCAGGCTAAAGAAGCACTACCGGCAATCAATGGTCGAGTTGCATTAAATATATATATATATATATATATATATATATATATATATATATATATATATATATATATATATATATATATACCTGTACGATATATATATATATATATATATATATATATATATATATATATATATATATATATATATATATATATATGTATATATATATATATATATATATATATCGTACCTGGATCGAACGAAGCTAAAGGGTAGGGGGATGACGGGTTCGGGTCCCACCGGATGCGCACCGGATCCACCCCTAGCCAGTTCGTCTGCCGCGTCGTTACCTCTAGAGCCGCTGTGGCCCTTTATCCACTGGAGGATTACTGTGTTGGATCTACATACCTCATTTAACCTGTGGTAGCATTCGTAAATTAGCCCTGAATTTACAACATTACTATTTAGGGCTTGATGCTATGGTGGGGATCTAGGATGCTATGGGTACCGCCATACTGTCGGACAGTATTCTTATAGTGTTTTTTCTTACATCCCTGTTGGCGATTACTATGGTTGCTTGTATAATGCCCATACACTCGGCCTCGAAGACTATGGCCCATACCACCTGGAATTCCTATTTTGATGTTAAGGTCCTCCGAGAAAGTACCCGAGCCGGTGCCCATTTCAATGGACCATATTAGTGACCCCTTCTTGCGTTTTGGTGTCTTTAGCTTTTGCACCAATGGGTTTTCATCCCGAATTGGATTTTGGGTATTTTTTACTTTACTTCCATCCATGATTTTGCTTTTTTGGTTTCATTTCCTCGGCCTCCCACCCTCCATGGAGCCCGCACTTTTAGAAACGTCCTACTCTTAAAATAATTTCAGACGTTAGGATTACCGGGGAAGTATAGGAGCGCAGGGCTGGCTTACACCGCGACATCAGGTGCTCTAGGGAATCCACCCATCGATACCTTCACTTACTCCGTCTTTTATCTTATTATACATTAAGCGTTCACTGCACGACAGGTCGTTTCCGTAAAAACTATGTTTCATAATCGCCACACCTCGTAAGTGGAATGCCATTATCAACGGTGCCGCCACGCATCAATTTATCTAATTTTATTTGGTATTTTTTGATAAGTTAATACCGTTATCTAATACCGGCACCCATAAAGATATTAAGGCTTTCTTAGTTGTCCGACGATGCCGACGGGAATAGTAGAGCGTCCGATGCTTTTAGCGACGACATGTCATACGACGATTGTCTATTTCAAGTTACATGTATATGTAAGGTCCTGTAGAAGTCCACTGCAGGCCATACGTATCTCCCGTAAGATATAGTGCCACAAGCGACATGATTTACATTTGATAGATAAAGTTTTAACACTAATCAGATTTTAGTAGCTGTAAGTCTGAAACTATTCACGTGACCTTGCCACGCTATGGAGACTACATGTTAGCTATTACGCCACGTATAAGAGAAAAGGTTAGCCTCATTTCTTCCACTGCATCTGAATTTTTCTCTTATCATATAATCGTTACATTATATCCGGGTCGTCCGTCGGGGTTGCTTATCGTCGATTTTCTTGTATACTTCACTCATCGATGAGCGGAGGCAGTGTAGAGCATGGGGGAGGCTGACCTGACCCTGAGTTAGCTTGGACATAGCGAAAGCCTTAGATCGAGAATGGCACAAAGCGCTTCTCTCATAGCTTTCGTCCCGAGAAATTTAGCAATTGAGTCACTAGTTTTCTCACGCGGCGTTGCATGCTCGGACTCCAAGTCTGTGCACGCTGGTGTCCCACAAGGCTGTGTACTATCGCCAACCCTGTTTCTTCAAATTGCAACAAATCATTGACATGCATCAATGATTTGTTGCAAATTAGTAAAACTCATTGCAATGTAGACGTCAGTACTGGTGATAACAAATATTGGCACGGCCGGTGTATAAGGCTATACACCGGCCGTACCAATATTTCTCGGGAACACGTCGACGAATACCGGAACAAACGTGTGTCTGAAGTCAACAATATCTCGGACTGGGGCCGACTAAATTTGGTCTAGTTCAACCCTAAAAAGACACAAGTTTGCGCGTTTACCGCTAAAAAGAAACCCTTTGTCGTGTCACCTCGTTTTGAGAGCACTCCCCTAGTTGCCTTCGCCAGTATCGGAATCCTTGGCGCCGACATATCGTTCAGTTTCGCGGTCACTTGGAAGAGAAGGCCAAATTGGCCTTTAAAAAGCTTTACGTGCTCAGTAGGGCACAACAGTACTTCATGCCGGCCTACCGCTTGCAACTTTATAAGGCGCAGGTTTGGCTGCACATGGAGTATTGTTGTCATCTCTGACCAGTATCAGCTCCTTCCATTCGACCGTATCCAACGAAGAGCGGCTCGAATCGTCGACGACAATGTTCTGTCTGATCGGATAGATCCCCTGTTTTTGCGAAGAGATGTATCTCTTTGCATGTTTTACAAGATGAGTGCTCCGAGGAATTGTTCGGATTAATCCCAGTCGCTGAACTTCACCATAGAACCTTACGGTATGGTAAAAAATTCCATCAACAACACTTTGATGCTTGGCATTCCACCACAGTGCGTTTTTCGCGGAATTTTCTACCACGCACTTACACTTTATGGAATGTGCGAATCGATACGACTTAGAAACCTTCAAGAAAAGAGTCTTTACCTTTCTCTAAGACCGGCAACGTATCTGTTCCTCTGGTCCAATCAGGGTCTTCTCCGAGGTATCGTATGTATGTAAGGTAAGGTATGTATCATCCCCGTAGGGTTCGGGACCTCTCTTCCCGGGCGTCTTCTCAGAGGGCTGCTGCTCCCCCGGTCCTGGGTACCATCTACCTGATCGGCTGCTTGGATGCCAAGACTGGGTAGAGGACCGCTCGCGCAAAGGGAGGAGAGCTCGGTCGAGGATTGGCTCGTTAGAGCGAGTAGTCCACATGGGGAACCATGCGCATCGAGCGATCTATCTGGCATCCTAGGAAGATTATTAATCCACTCTACATCCTGTCCTCGGAGCTGAAGTGGAGGTGGCACGCGCCCCTGGTAGTAGGTGATAATGGCGGTAGTCTTGGTGACATTGACTGTCATCCGCCATTTGTCTAGCCACTCAGGCAACAGGTCTAGCAATCGCTGCATTCTCCTCGTAGCGATGTCTGCCCGACGCGACGGCGTGAAATACGCGCTGTCGTCGGCGTAAAGTGCGAGCAGGACCGGTCTTGAGCTCCGTTGTGGCGGTTGCCCTCGCTGTCCACGAGAGGGCATACTGGCTGAGGTTTTCTGGTGAGCGGTAGGTAGAGTAACCGCAGAGAAGGCGTATGTTTGGAGGTTTCTACAATGCGGCTCTCCATGCTCGCGCCTCTAAAGGATCGAATGACTTCCGACAACTCCTCAGCTAACCGATTCAATTTGGTTTTGACCCGCGGACAGCGGGTGCGCGCCCAGAGTTGCCTGGCCTCTCGCTTCTAGCGGAGATGCTCCCTTAACTTCTGGGGAAGGGTTCCTCTGCGGTACGTCGTCACTAGTTCCCTGGTGGCCGCTCGGTACTCCTCGTGGATCTTCTTGCTGATATTGTGTGCGGCCAGTTCCAAATCCATTGTGGTAGCAATCGGCGTGCTGTAGGAGAAGGAGGCTAGAACTTTCTGGTAGGCGTCACAGTTGGTTTTTGTTCTGAGACTTCTGGGCGCTACGGAGTCAGTGCTAACGTTCATCTGAAAAATGATAGGGAGGTGTGGTGTGTCTAGGTCATACAATACCCCTAACTGGACCGGGCATGTCACACCTTGCTTCAGCATGATGTCTAGGACATCCGGGCGCTGTCTTGCCATGCCTCATACCCCCACTTCTCTGAGTCTTCACGTAGCACCCTGCTATTTGGGGTGATGGTGCTTGCACCCCATGCCGTATGTTTGGCGTTTAAGTCGCCGGCAATAATGGCAGGAGTGCTATGGTCGAGGATTGCCTGGATGTCGGAGGGGCAAAGAGGGGAGCCGGGTAGGCGATAAGCGGCGTAAATCCTGAGTTCCTTCCTGGCTATCCTGAGGCGAGTTCCAATCGTCCTCGTGAAAGTGTAGGGTAGTAGTTTCTACTCTTTGTGTACTAAGTCCCTCTTTACTAGCACGGCTGTTCCTCTGTATGCCACGCCTTCAGGAGATACTTCATCGCGTCGGTAGGCGAAGTAGTTGGGAATCCTGAATGGCTGGACAGGTCTAAGCTTCGTTTCTCCCAGATGCGCGACCTGGTTATCGTGCGGCTGAAGGTCCGTTCCTAGCTCGGCGGCTTTGCCGCCAAGCCAAGCCAAGTGAGTTCCAGTACGTTATCCTGAACTCAGCCATTTCTTGCGCTTCTGAGGTGGGCGAGCGAGGTCAGTATTGCCGCTAGTAGGTCAGCTCCCGTGGTCATCGCAGTAAGTACGTCGCCCAAGATTCTCATGACGACGCTGACCAGTTGTGCGAGTGCAGCCTCAACGGTCGTCGGCATGGGTGTATATTGTGTGGGGGGGGGGAGGCCTCGGTTCTCCTCCATGAGGCTTGTGCTCTCTGAGCTCATGCACTCGCACATGCTGACTTACATTTTTAGAAGTGGCGGCTGCTACTGGCTCTTGTTGGATGGTGGTAATGGGAGGGGGTATGGGTGTGGATGTCACCCTGGCCTCGGACTTGACCTTGTTTGTTTTCTGGTATAAGGTTATATGGTAAATCTAATATGGTATGGTAGCTTCCCTGTGACCTTTGTAAGAGCAATCCCCTCGAGAAGAGATATATAGGCCGTTAATATATGATGATGTATGATTATGGATGATTATGCCGTGGTTATCAATTCTACATGACCTTTCCAATAGATTTTTTTCAAGTGACAGAAAAAGGCATCTTATTTGTTTCAATGTATTTTTTTACTGGCCGGGTCGTGGTGAGTCTGTCGCAGTCTGCTGTTAGCGTCATATAAGAATTAAAAAAAAACAATCTCATTGGTGCGATCCTTATTCCTGGGAAAAGAATTTGAGTTATCTAATTCGAATTCCAATCATTCACCACAACCACTCGGCTATAATGAATTTCGGTTAAATTTGTTATTTAAAATGTATCATTTATTTACGACAGGGAAAATGCGATAAAATTTGCAGATTTACTTTTCTATTCATAGTATTCGCATAGTAAGTAAAGAAAAATACCTAAAGTAAATGCGTCAGTCTGTAAATGAGAACTATGAGGCTATGAGGTAAACTATTTAGCTATACTAACTAAACCTATGAGGCCAGTGCTCTAATATTTAGGATAACAAGAGAATGTTGTCACGCTTCACCTGTGCGCGTTCTCGGATTTTACTTGTGGTTTAAATCGGACATTTTGTTTTATGATTTGTTTCGATTGTTTTTCATGCGGGCGTAAATGCCTGGCGGAAAACTAGTTTCTTATATAATTATAAATGTCTCAAGTAAACTTAAAAAAAAAGCGGTAGAAATATAATGGCGAATTAAACTTCCTTTAACTTTATTTCTTTTCCTCTTCGCCGAGCATGTATGAGATTTTTTTCAAATTACTTGTTATACAAGATCAAATAATTTCCGGTACATAACAGCAACATTGGTTGTTGCAATTTTAATTGCTGATCCGCAATGTGCTTGGCACGAAGGTTGTACGTTATGCACGTACAATATTTTATAATTCGCTAAATTAGCATTTTAATTGTGAAACATATTTCAATGGAATGACATGTCACTGAGCTTCTTAAATTCCAGAACGTGTTTTTTTATTCAATGTTAATACGTGCAAATGTTTTTAACTTTTTATATTCCTTACATACATTCTTTAACATTGAAAATGTTTGTAGCACGTAACTACAGTCAGTGTGAATCCTGATGCTCAGGTTGAACCCTTAATGAACCTGTGCTACTAAAATATTATTGCAATTTAAAAAAAATCACGATAGCTTAGTGATTCGGTGATCGGAATTCGAGTCAAGGAGACCCGAGTTCGATCCTCAGGTGGCAGGCTCACACCAATGGGTTTTTCAAAACCTTATGTAGGAATTATATCGTTTTCAAAAACTTATATACGATTAACGAGTCTATTGTTGGCTTGGACAAAAAGACGGCGACGGGCTCGCAACCTGTCACGTTGTCCCAAAAATGTCTTAGATATCTGAATTGATATCTTCGATATCTATACCTGAATGGGGAGTGGCGCAAAGATAAAATATTATTGCAGACGTCTTTTGTAATAAATAGCGTTCACAGATTATAGGGTTATTGACGTAGATTATCACGTTCCCTGGTTACCGGTAATTCAACCGGTACCAAACGGGAATCAGATCCTCACGTTATCTGGTTCCCGTTTGGTACCGGTTGGATTGGTTCCGGCTTGGACACCTATGGCGAATCACGAGAAAAGTATATGGGTCATGGTCAGCCAACCTGTGATGCACTTTTTTATACTTAGAAGTGATCAAATCAAATAATTTAATCATCGACATAAATACATCAATCATACATGCATCGATTGTCATTTTTATTTATCTACTACCATTTACCATGTTATCACAGCCGAAACAGGCGAACGAAACTCCATAGGTATCTTTTTTGTAATTTAAAGAAAAATATTTTGAAGAATTGCTCTTGATCCGCTCTTCGTACCGTGTAACACTCCTAGTCAATTGTAGTTGGTTGCACCATTAGAGGTTAGTGAATAACAGAGATAAATTAAGCCGGGGAAAATTTCCGCCATTGTCCTGGATGTCACAGGTAAGCTGCACTTCAAAAATACCAGACCTATAAGTCGTCTGGGTTTGTAGGCTACCAATAATTTTTATTTTTTAATTTTCATTATAAAATATCACGCGATTTGTAAAGCTATTGGTTTGCAACTCCTATTACACCTACACCGGTGTGTTTGTTACTTTGGTTACGTTATCTAGATCAAAATGTCCTTTACATTATAGGCTTTCAACGAATAGACATAGACGCATAGTACTATACACATTATTTTAGTATTTATTATGCGTACGATTTAGATTAAGCGAGTCACATCGAAAAACTAAACATAGATGACTTAAGCTATAAAATAACCTTGTTGCAAAATTTGTTTATCCGTTTCGCTTTTGAAGATCCATCTTAGTTTCGAAAGGATCTCAAGTGGTTTTTCAATTCGGTTTTGTAGAATTACTCGTTTTTATAAAAGATACATAATAATATTTCTTTCATGAGAACCTGATCCACCCCTCCTCAACTTGTATTTAAGTACATTTGATGACCTCCGAGGATGAGCGGTGTACACCCCGGTTTTTAACCGGGGTACACCGCTCATACTCGGTGTCGCAGTCTCTGAGGTCAAAAGTTCGATTTTCGAACGGATCAATGTATATATTTGTTGACTAAGTTGTGTATTAAGTTGACCCAACCAATAATTAAAATAAATAAATGTCTTCATGTCATATCCAATACAGGGTTAGACCGAAGATATTTTTGGGAAAACGTGACCGGTAGTGAGCCTGTCGCCGTCTTTATGTCCAAGACAACAATATAAATCGTACATAAGTTTTTTTTTAAACCTTTGGTACGTGCATGTCCTCTTGTGATAGAACTCGGATTGATTGATTCGAATTCCGATCTCCCAAACCCCGAGATAAAATTGCTCTTGAATTTTGAGAAACCTGTAGCTACAATATCTTTAATCCTTGACTGACCGGTTACAGCTTAATCTACATTTTAAAAACTCTAAAGATAAATCTGAGTTAATTGCGCAAAGATGGCAGGGTTATTGACTCGTGTATGATGAAAATTATGAAATTTAATTAAGCGAAAGAGGAATGTAAGGATCGTGAAATTTAGCGATTTATTTTTTGTGGCTATCACGAATAAAAACAAAAAGGCTTTTAAAACTAATCTTAATATGTAACATTTGAGTATACTTCACGTAAATAATTTACAGAAATAACTTATTAGCAATTGTTCATAAAATATAAGGGTTGTATTTTTCTCATGATTCTTAGTAATTCGTCAAAGATATTTCTTGTAAATATTAATTGCTTGGTAATAGTTTTGCGATGCGGAAGATATTAAGCAAAGATTATCTGTATGTGGAAATTGTCACGTATTGTTTATTTTCTTTATGAATATTCACTTGATTTTGACTTCTGATTCTTTAGTATAAATGGAGTGTTTCTTTTATACTCACCATTAAAACCACCGGGCACAATGAAGACACTAGTATTATTTTGTATTTTATTAACGACCGCTATAGCAAAACCAGCCTCTTTAGAAGAAAATATAGAAAGTATTGAAAAGAACCAACAAATTATACCAGATACTAAAATACGCGAAAAAAAGGCTCCTGTCTTCAACAATATAAGACAAACCAATGTTGTGGACAGCGACAATTTTTCTATTGACAGTAGTTCTACAAGTATTTCTCTCCCAGAACAAAGAAGTCTTATTGGATTCAAAAAGCCAATAATAATTAAAAAAAAGGTAGGATACAGCGTATACCGTGATTCTGACGAGGAAAAAGCGCAAGCCGATCCAAAGGAAATGTGCAGAAAACAAGTAAAAGTTAAACTTTGTGAAGATGAAACTGAAACAAATTCTCATCAAATGAGGCAAGATGCACACGACCGCGTGCCTTCCGACGAAATGAAACATACTATTAAAATGGCCCAAGAAGCAGTAAAAAAATTACAAACCGATTTAAAAATTATGGAAAGAGATACGACAGGGGACTCAGCTCAAGAAACAAAATTCAAACCCGATACAGACACGGAACTTCATAAAGATATTGAGGTAGCAAGACAAGTTCTTGACCATATACATAAAAATTTTGGTAACTTAGATTCCATGAGTCTTCACACGGCCACATTAAGAGATGAAGATTTAGGTAATATAGAATCTAAAAACGCCCAATGGAAAGAAACAATGAATAAAATACAAAAAAATGTTGATGCTGGCAGAAATATCGAAGATAGATTCAAAACAGAGAATAAGGATGGTGTTGTAAATGAGGATGTGCACAAGGAAGGAATGAAAGAGGTTGAAGAAAATCAAGGAAATCAAACTAAAACTCCGTCAGCAGAAAATACAGATACAATGCCAGCATGTAATTCATCGATAAATAAAAACACAAACAATGATTTTGAAAACAGACTCAGTCATGAAAAATTGCAAAATTTCAATAAATTATCAAAAGACAATGACGGCAATTTAGAAATGTCTATTACAAAAGACATTAATTCGAAGGCAATGTTACACAGTGACAATTTAAGAATGGAACATGATTCAAAAGTTAATATAGTACCTGAAAATCAAGATACCGATCAATTAAGACTATCAAAATCACCTGATTTATTATTTGGCACAAAAGATAACATTTTCAAAAAAAACCTTAATGGTGACCAGAAAGAAAAAAGTTCTAAGCCTTTAGACATCAAGCAAGAAAATAAAGAGAAAGAAACTCAATCTTCTAATCTTAAACTAGCTGAAGAATTTGGACACAAACTAAAAAATCTTCACACTGAACGAGATATAAAAAGCGATTCTAGTGATACGAAACTAAATGAAAACTATGAAGGTCTTAAAAATTTAAGTGATATGAGGTCAAAAATGGCTGATATTGACGAAATTAGTATTGGTGAAAATCCAGTTATCTCGAAAATCAACAAAGATGATTCCCATAGTCTTGCTGATCAGGGACATGGTGATTCTACACGAAATTCTGTGTCACAATTGAATGATAAGAATGTAAGAAATCAGGAAAGAATTTCTTTACCTAACAGAGAAAGTGAAATTGATATGATGTCTTTGCCTACGAAGGAATTACTGATGGGAAATAGACAAGATCAATTGAACACATTCTTTCCACGTTTGGTCCAAGAAAGTAAAATCCAAAAATTGCAAGACATTAAAGCAACAGACAATCACGATCAAAATAGAGCAACACAAACCTTGATTGACGATCATTCCCACACAATGATTAATACACACCAAAATATTCGACAGTTGGGAATGCATCCACACCACAGTAGTAAAGAGGGCAGCAGTTTGGATTTGTTTAGAATGCATGAAAACGATGACCAAATTAATTTGGCGAATGAAGCAACAAATACGCGTTGGTCACAAAATGATGACTTAAATGTTCAAAACTTGAGGGATGGAGAGCTAGCCAAAATCGAACATTTCAAAAAAAGGCCCTTTGAAGAACATGTGCACAACGTACCAGCTACAGGGAGAAATTCTCATGACAATTTGCTTTCAAAAATTGAAGAAACACGAACTAATAGTGAGATGCGGCAATTAGATCACTTGACAAACGAGAAATTTACTTATGAACGTAATAATGAACCAAGTTTAAGGGTGGGTGCAGATATACATTTAGCTAACGACATGAACATTCCAAGATCGCATCATATTTCATCCGATATGACATCGGGTCATAGTATGTTTCACCCACAGAAAATTTCTGATTTGGATAGTACAGTCCAAGCAAGTGAACATATGGGTATGAGAGAGGTGATGCAAAAATCAGCAGCAGAATACGCTCAACAGTGGCTAAGTAATCGAGGAATGACCAGGGAATCAAGTTATATGCAACCACAGTCTAGTATGCGATCACCAGTGACTACCGGGTCAGGTGCAGTTGGTTTATTTCCTAATGCTAATACGGGAGGTTGCGCTATCCCATTACTACTAAGTTGTTCGCCTTCTGTTACGTCTGGTACACTAGCAAAAAGCCATTCTTCATACAGCGCACCATCATATAGTGCACCATCATATAGATCGATGGACAATTTCAGATATTTTAACAAACGAGAAACAAAACATTCTGATGGTAAGCATATCATTGATTCAAGGCCCATTAACAAAGAAAGGCGTGGCGGTAGATAATGGAATACAAAAACTAAAAACCAAATTCAGGGACTTGAAATAAGAAATTTGTATAGTAGTCGATTACAAAATTTGTATTATCATAATGTGAAATGCACTTAATACTTTTACTGTATATTTATCACACATCACAAAACGCAATAAATTTTTGCTAACAAACCTATCGTTCACTTCTTCTTTCACCTTGATTGAATCTACTTGTTTCACCAAATCGTGTAATTTTAATGTAGTGTATTGTAAAGCAGTTAGTCGTTTTTTAATTTTTAACATGGTAAAATGAACAATTTACGGATTGTTTATAGATAGATTTATGCCTGAAGAGAATTAAAAACAATATGAAGACTACTACGAAGAAAAAACCATAATAACAATATTATAAATTTATTTATAATAGTTTATATTACCTAGTCTTGCCATAAATACTGAAACAAAGAAAAAAATTTTCTATGGCAAATAATGTTTATTACTTTTGCAGTGTATTAGTTTAAAACATATATATAAAACAATTTCAAATGTAAAAAGTCACGATAGCCGAGAGGTTGGGTGGTCGGAATTTCGATTCAAGAGACCCGAGTTCGATCCCCAGGTGGCAGGCTCGTACTAATGGGGTTTTCAAAAAGTTATGCACGAATTATATCGTGGGCTTGGACATAAAGACGGCAACGGGCCCCTGTCACGTTGTTCCGAAAATATCTTCGGTAGAAGGTGGGTCGAAGGGACTTAATTGTCGAGACAGGACTTCTGTCTACCCCTGTATTGGGAATGGCGTGAAGATATTTTATTTTTTAAATATTAAAAGCTTATTCGAAGTACTATTGGCTGCAACACAGTAATCAATAAAAGCACGTACTACTTCCATGGGAAAATTCTTCACTGTCAATGGTACGGATTGTTTTGTGACTCCAAATTATCATGGCGTTTAGAGCAAGCCGTACTCTCTAAACTTGACCATAAATAAAAATCCAGCGGATTAAGATCGGGACTAGACGACGGCCAGTATTCAGCTCCGATTGAGACCGAAACGTTCGTTTCCAACCAAGACTGCGTAGATCGAGCCGACCGGCCGGCGCCGTCTCGGAGTCTTGCTGGAAGGGCCATTCTTGGATATTGAACACGGTGTTGTTAAGGGGCTTCACCGCCGTCAATGAGAATGAAAAAACGAGAAAACTCAATAAACAATCAAATTAAAATAACAGATTCCAAATTCAAATGTATTATTGTTATGTTTATTTTTACTTGTAACAGTATATATGGCTAGACTAAGTATATGTGTGTGTATGCGACCATAATGTATAACACGGGAAAACAAGCAGCGTAAGTAGAAGGAAAGTTGAATATATTCGTGTTACAATTACATAAAATTTCTTATCTCTTTTTGTTCAGCGTTATTGCCAGGCTTAGTAATTTGAATAGACTCAAAAACTGCAACCATTATGTAATGAGAAACTTATGCTGAATCTGATTTTATAAATATGTATCGCAAATACAATTAACACTTATGTTGGATGAAGTCAGTTATTTAACGTTTATTCATTATGAAGCTGAAACTTAAAGCTATTATAATATCATTAGCTTATTTTAGCTTAATTAGTTCTTTGCCAATAAAAGAAGTAAAGAAGAAACTTGAAACCTATGATACTTCAATTGAGTCTTTACGTGACGGAATCGGTTTATCTGATGATTTAACTTCGAAATTATGCAATGAAGAAGAAAACTCGGATGTAGGAGACGAGACGTCGAGTCATATGGTATCAACAAAGATCTTAACGAAGCTGGGCGTTCCTACATACATGTACACCGATGTTAACCAGAATCCTAGGCTTAATAGTAATGAATTCACAGAGAAGTCTTTAAAATCGACGTCATCAATAGAATCCGAATCGGTGTCATCTCAAACAGATGACTTAAGTACACAAGGAGTAATGTCCTCATATATGCACCCAAGGTTATTCGCAATCAGACCTATAGCTCTACTTGATACCCCTCCTCCAGTCTATTTGACACAACCTCGTGTACCACTTTCTTATCAAGAAATTAGAAAACCATTAGTTTATGAGCAAGGCTTATTTGATTCACAAAGAACAGTTTTGTTACCGGTGAATATAAGACCACCAAGAACTCTTTCATCAGATGAGGAATTTTGGGCGGAACTGACTCAAAATGCTATAATGAAAAATATTATACCAACGATGGAGATACCAATGCCTCGTAATTCATATTATAGTCCATATGAGCCCTCAATTCGTGCGCCGTATCCTGAAGTTGATTCAGAATGGATGGGAAACGAGCCGGCCCAGGTTTTTTATCCAGAAAATGGTTTCAGTGATTGTGCTTTTCCATTTCTGGCTAGTTGTAAACCCAAAATTAGTATCGGGACGGTGTTTTCCGAAGGTTATCGTCGCTAGGAACGCCTTGTGGTAAGATACTAAAGATAGCCCCAACTTTACTTTAAAAGGAAAAAACTTACATACATCTATATCAATAGTACGATAAAACAATATTTCAATATAATATTTTAATTAAATTTTGTTTTACTTATCATGCTTACTTATCATATCTTTAAACAATCATAAATTTTCTGGACTATTGTTTTTAATTGCATAAGTATAAAAGTAGCTTTAAGGCTCCTGGGTCCAAGGGGTCCTAGCGCTATAAGGAAATAGCAAAAAGGTTAGTCGACATCACAGAAGACCGAAGAGCTGCCTCGGACAAAGAGTTAGTCTAGCTATTCAAAGGGGGAACTCTGCCAATGTCTTCGAAACTTTGCCGAAAGGGATTCCTTTTAATGATATATTTTAGCTATTATATTATATTTTTAAGGTTCTATAGTTTTCAGTTCATTGTTCTAGTATATAATTTTTTATATATACATAATAACTCGTGTTCGTATAAATATATGTGTGCTTATTTTAAAAAAAAACTTAGCTTGTATGATTTTTATTAATGTTATTATTTTAAAAATATTGGCATGCTGAGAACATTACTAACATTCTTGTTTTATATTCTTCGAAATAAGCTTCAGCGCTTCTTTGAGGGAATAAAAAAATCAATTCTTCAATTTCCTTCGATTAATTCAAATTAATTTCATTTTTCAAAAAAAAAAAACTGCTTTGTTTCTAATGGCGGGATACTTACAATGTCAAGCTTCGCAGTGCGCAACCTAATACAATAAGTTATATAAAAATTAACGTATGTAACATAAAGTATATACACAAATAACGGCCTCTCCCTCAAGGGTTTGACGTAATCACCACGCTCGGCAAACAGATTGGCGAGCGTAGTGCCAGTGCCTTGCACCTGCTTTTTTATTTTCAGGCATTTTTCGACATGCTTATACTGCCTTATATAAATAACTACAGGATTGCAAGATTATGACTAATAATGAAAATTGAGATTATATATTAACTGGTATTATATATTAACTAACCTCAGATAAATTACAAATGACAACTACTCCAGCGTGTTTTGGCAATAATTATTATATACATATATTTTCTAGTTTTTTAATAAATAAATAAAACATAGATCAAACACAATCATATACATTGCTCTGATCAGAGTAAGAAGCTAAAACGCTTGTTATGGAATTAGAAACAAAGAAGGTAGTACAAGCACCCATACATGAGAAAATGAATAGTATCTATATGTGTAATATATGTATGTCTGTAATGTCGAACAGGAATCGAACCCGAGACCTCATAGCTGGCGACACCATGAAAAGCGGTGTATATGCCACTCAACCACGGCTGTCGTCAAATTTTATATATTCATATATATTATTATACAGTGAACCTTTTCAAAACTTGAAAAAGGTTCTGTATTATATGTACCTACATACATGGAAAATATAACCACTTCGTTTTACGTAAACCTGTAATTGCTCTGTACTTAGACTCTGTTTAGAGTTACTATAACCGAGTGGTTGGGTGGTCGGAATTTCGAGTCAAGAGACCCGAGTTCGATCCCCAGGAAGCGGGCTCGTAACAATGGGTTTTTTAAAAATTTATGCACGAATTATATCGTTGGTTTAGATATAAAGACGTATATATCTATTAAATATTATACATTGAAATAAATATACCCGCTTAGTACACCTGCCGTTTATTACCAGGGTTAACTGGTACAGAATGCTATAAGGCATTAATGCCTTATAGCATTCTGTACCAGTGTGTACCTAAGTCCTCCCATTGTTACCTTCTATTAGTTGTCGATAAAGAATAAATAAATAAATAAAGACGGGCTCACTATCTATCACGTTGTCCCGAAAATATCTTCAGTGGATGTTGAGTCGAAGGGACTTAATTGTCTAGACTAGACCTCTGTCTACCCCTGTGTTGAGAATTGCGTGAAGATATTTACTTTTTATTTTATTTTTTTCTGTACTTGTGCGATTATACATAACATTTAATTTTTTATACTATGTCAGATGTCGCAACGTGCCCACCTGGAGAAGAGATGGGAACCAATCTTCAATGCATAACACGGAGCCGTCGGGCCGACACGAATGAATCACATTGGAAGAATTATGACAATTGAGTTTATTTTTTCATATAATTAAAAATATTTATAATTCAATTAATTTATATCGTTTTTCCACCCCATTGTTTTATTTATTCCGTATTTTTAATTTAAGGGCTTAATAAAATGTTGTTATAATATTGGATTATAAAGTTCCTCGCAGGACGTAGGCCCCTCTGATACCGAAGGGTTTATTGTAATTGCCACGCGTAGCGATCGCAGTACCAGCCACTCTATATGCTGCTGCCCCTCACATGTCTGCTGAATATTAGTCCGGCATTTTCGAAATGGTTATCCCTACATCTGTCTGTTAGTGCACTCTTTGCAGTACGCGCAATGCTTACAACAGTGTTTGCTTATTATAATTCAGAATTATTTTATGAGAATATCATAGCATTAAAAAAATCTAAAGATTTCTTATGCAAGTAAAAATACAAATTAAAGTACTTGTGTGTTGAATATGAATGTTTTACTCGAGTCACGAATATTTGTTTATCAAAATATGTATCTATGTAAGTATATTGTACCGCACTGAAGAAGTTTCGATGAAAGTTGGGTCGAAAGGACTTAATTATTTGATTTCATTGATGAACCCTACAATTGGGAAATTGCGATTATTGTCAAACGTTTTTCCTTATTTTAGTGTTTCATTATGCTATTTAACCTTCAATTAACAAAATAAAAAAGAAAAAGACGTTAGATCACATATTCGCCCAACAACATAAAACGCATCAGGCTTTTGTTGTTGCATAGTATTAGCATTAATTACGTATTATGTTGGCGACGTGAGGTAATATATCACTGCATAATCTTTTAATCCTTTAAGACATCGCAGGTTAAGAAAAGAAATTTGTTGCGGAGGTTACAAACACGCTAAACTTAAAATATGGTAATCGCGAAGTAGCTCTGTAAATTTCAGCGTTACATTCAGTGATGTACCTAACTCAATTCTCTGAATTCTGTTAAAGTATAAGTAGGAACTGTAATAAAACAGGATCAAATAGATGATGACATCATCGGTCAAATTTTGCTGCTGAACATTTTTATTTATTTATTTATTTTATTGTTTATTTATTTGTTTGTGTTCTTTATTTATTTTTTTGTACTGTGAGTGTCAGCGCTCAATGCCAGTTCTTTCAGGACCGGTATGTGACTGTTGTCAGTCAAAACAGCTCCTCTGGTAATGCTGATCTCTATAGCAGGTCCATAGCTAAAAATTTTATTTTGAAACAAGATGGAATTAAAAATAAAAATAATATTTAGAATTTGACTGACACCATTACTCCTAGTGCCGCATGAAAAATTCATATAGGTGCCGTTAGATCGCGTTAACGCGCGGTGTCATCGCGCGCGCATGGCTCTAGGGGGCGCTAAGAACGGCTTATAGCATTCGCCATTTCCTATACATGTCTCGATCGCGTTTCTTGAAGCTTCGTTTGTTTCATGTTGTACGTTCTGCCGTTTCTTGTTTTCCTTCTTACATTTACGTAATTTTTCACTATTTGAGTACAGGTATTATCCATACCTGTTGGACATTAATGTTGTGAGACCAACTATGTAAAACTAATTTTGTTATGTACTTCATGGAAGTTTGAATAAGTTACGATGAGTTATAAATCATGGTCATATACGTATTAGTTGAAAACTTTAAACGTAATTGCCAAGTTATCTGCTTCTGTGGCAATTTAGGTATTTGAAGTTATTTCTTTTTGTGACGCATGTCGTTATGAAAATATGTGTTTCATATAGTTAATTCTTGTGTATAGTGATGAATTAGGAAAAAATATTGGCACATTGTTAAATACTAGCTTTAAGGGACAAATTACAAATTATTGTAAGCCAGGAGCATCATTTAGTGATATAATGATACAAGTTATCTCAAGTACTTTATGTCCTAATTCTATTTTAGTACTGTTGATAAGTCATCTTAAAAAATATTCATAAGTATTTATGATAAATATTCATATATTAATAAGTAATCTTAAAAAAATCTTGAAAGTCTGGCATTAATTATCCTGGCCAGTGTCAACGTTACTTGTGTCTATATTTAAATAATTACAATAGTAAGCTTAAAAAATACAATAGAAGGCTCTTTTATCTAACAATGGAAGTAAATTCTTCGTGTAAAAATAAGCAATGCTTTAAATGTGAAGAAAAGATAAAAGGGATAAATTTTTTAAGATGTTATATTTGTCACAAAACCTTTGATCCTGAATGTATTAACGTAAGTATTAAAATATTCAATCTAATGTCTAAGGAAAGAAAGCAATAATGGAAATGTAGTCATTGTATGTATTCTAAAATAAATCAAATTGAAATTAAACCTAACTCTTCAAGAGACAAATAACAACAAATAAACAAGGAAATTAATTTGGATTCACATGAAAAAAGTAACATTACAATCAGAACTAATACGTTATCAAATAAGGAAAAAAAACACCAACAACTCAACATTTCAATGACCTCAAGTGACTCTGAATATGTCATTAAAAGTTTACCAGATATTTCCACTACATTTAATTTTGAGTATGAAATATTAAAAGAAGAATTAGAACGAACCAAAAACAATCTAGCCAGTGCTAACCTAGAAATAGAAAATCTTTTGCTTGAAATCAGCTCATTAAAGAAAAAATTTTTGGAGCAAGAAAAATCAATTGCTCAACTACGGGACACACGTAATAATCTCTGTCATGGTTCTTATAAATCTATAGGGTCAGTTCAAAAAAAGAAAAATAGGAAAAGTTTAATGTTAGAAATAAATACCCCTAAAAAAGAGGAACAAAAGGAGCGATTAGATTCCATAGGTGAAAGCCTAAAAAAATGTCAAATAATAAATTCTATTCAGAAAAACGTACAACAGATGAAGCTTCTGCAAGCTTAAAGAGTAATCAATATGATAATATTGAAATCGAACAAAAATATTACTTAAATCAAGCAATATTAAAACAAAAAACAATTTATGTCCTTGGTGACCAACAAGCTATTGGACTTGCTAATGAAATACGTATGGAACATACATCTAGAAATAGTAATAGTTATAAGATCATGTCTTTTATTAAACCATACTCTCTCTGTTAAGAATCATTGAATTATTCAAAATATATTGTCGATAATTTAAGTTGTAATGATAGGATTGTTATTGAATTTTTAATAAATTGTGAGAGACCGTTTTGTAAATTTGTTAATTGTAAACAAAATTAGAAAAGTACTGAAAAAGTACTAAGTTTCATAAAATAAGTCGCAACTTTATGCGTATAATAGAACTACGTTATAAGTATTAATTCATTTAATTTATTTTTTTATTATTTAAGGAAAGCTTACAGCTAATACAGAAAATATAAATTCAATTACAGTAAAGCAAGCAATTACAGTATTTAAAAGCTTCCAGAGTTATTTAAAAAGAGTGAACCAATACTTGATATTCATAAACAGTAAAATGAAAATGATATTACAGTACAGAAAGTACAACATAACGAAAGAACTATTAAAAAAATTGTTACACATAATTCGCTTAAGGTTGCTAGGACTGCTATTAAACAAGTAAATTTCAACATGATGTGAAATTTCATTGAAGTATTTGCTAGCTCTGATTAAGAAAGCGTTTTGTCTATAGGCGCACCTAACTAGTGGTATATGCAACAGCTTTGGTTCCCTGACAAATATTTTAGGTAAACATAACGTAATTTTGCTTAATAATTCGGAGCAAGTAACGCTTGGTTAAGCAAATAAGCAACGTCAGCTATTCGCCTCCTCTCGTATAGCGGCAGAATATAGACATTTTTGCATAGTTGGAGGTAGCTGATCGAGTACACATTAGTTCGATATTGTAGATATCGCAAAAATCGTTTTTGAATCTGTTCAAGGCGATTAATATAAATTTTATAATTTGGGTTCCAGATTTGAGAAGCATTTTCAAGTTGACTACGGACAAAAGCACAGTAAAGAATTTTTAAATTCCATAGTTAAACGTGATATAAAACCGAGAGTTTTGGTAGCATTACGTATTAAAATTTTGATGTAAACGTCAAACATTAGAATTGAACGTAACACTCAGTTCATTTATTATGTTTACTTTAGTTATAGTATGAAATTTATTCTTATATAATATTTAATTAGTCTAATATTTAATATATATAATTAGTCGTACTGAATTAAGTTAGGCTTACGGGAAAAAAGATCAGACATAACATTTAGATATATTTAAGTCAAAGTTTGTTTAAGTCACAATATATCTGAAGCCTATCTAAATTTTACTGTAAAGCTTGTGAATCTTGTTGTACTTAGAGTGTTCGTTATAAGTCAACTACTACAATATTATATTTATGAAGATTATGTAGTAAAACTTCAAGGTAAAGCGAATCAGCTGATATGGGTATATTTCAAAAATATTATCTAGAGCAGTGAAAATCCGCAAATTAGTCAAGATAATTTGTGTTTTTGTTATTTTGAATGTTTATGAAATTTGTATATAATCTTGAAGAAGATAGTGTTCGATATTGAATTTCTAAAGATACGCAATTAAAACGGTTCTAAGGAAAATAAACAGATTGGATAGAATTGCACGTAATAAAAATTTTATTGTTTATTGTCGCAATTAGAATGGTTACATTCTTTGATAATTGACATATTTTTTTCATTTAGAGAACATTGAGCAGTCCGAATTGATTTCTGAGTTTCGCTACATTTTCCGAAGTTCTTCAAAATAACCAACTGCTTATTTATAAACTTCCCAATGACTTTGAATCATCATCTATACATATAAATAAAATTGGAGTGTTTTGTAATATTGAAATAACCGTCAGACAGACAGTCTGTCTGTCTGTCTGTTCCGGTTAACCTCTGAAACGACTGGACCGATTTTAACAGGACTTTCAATGGCTGCTAATTATGATAGCTAATTGTATAAGGAGTAATATAGTGTTAAACCTTCTATGGGGGCAGCTGGTATATTATAAGGTTATACCTTGGAGCCATTCTTACAGGAATAAGTACTACTGTATAACTACTGGTAATACACTAGATTTAAAAAAGCTATAAGTTCATCACAGTAGGAAGTGCACATTAATTAGTTTTATAAATAATAAAAAAAATATCTTCATGCCATTCCCCATACAGGGGTAGACAGAGGTCGAGTCTAGACCATTAAGTCCCTACGACCCACCATCCAACGAAGATATTTTGGTACAACGTGACAGGTGGTGCGCCCGTCGCCGTCTTTTTGTCCAAGCGAATGATATAAATCGTACATACGTATTTTAAAAAAAACCATTGATACGAGCCTGCCACTTGGGGATCGAACTCGGCACTCTCGACTCGAATTTCGATCACTCAACCACTAGGCTATCGTCACTTCTTTAAAAAATTAAGTAAGAAAAATAACATAGAAAAACGTGGAATGTAAAACTGCTTAAAGAGGTACAAAATATTGACCAAAAAGTTAAAGCGAGGAACATTTGTATAAATTATAGCCATGTATATATTTAGTTCGGTTAAAGTAATAAGATTCAACGTTAATCGACTACTTATAAGTGATGAAACGATTTTATAATTGCTAGTTAAGTAAATAAACTTTGATTTTGAATTCATTCATTTTTATCCGACGGACCAGGTGGTGGAAAATATAAAAGATTGACGTGGGCTCGCGTCTTTTGCGTCATAACGATAAATAAATATCTCGCAGTTTGCCTGGCACCTATTCGATAAATAACCGACATTCAGTCAGTAGTAGGGTTGAAGCCTTTACCATTTTATTAACCAATTTTATTCAGTGTTTTTTTTTATTTACATCACATGATATTCCTGATAACATAACATTCTTGATTGTAGTTGTACAAGCTGGGCCTTCGTTCCTAAACGGCAGCCTCACAATATGACGACCTTCGATATGTCTGCGTGTGGTAGATGCAAACAATGTTTCACACCTGATATTTAAGGATGGGTGGGTCTTTAAGGGAACTGGATATGTCTATGTATAGTAATGCGTCTAGCAGTAAAATTAATTCTGCCATATAAATACATCTCTCCTCTATGGGACTACTGGAAGATATTTCAGTACAGGAATAAGTAATATAAAAAAAGACCGATGTTATGAAATGGGGTAGGCACGTATAAATAGGATGTGTGTAACTTATTTTTTTATTGCCTTCCGAAACGTTGAGGTTGGAGGAACACAGAAAAGGGGTGAACGCGTCACCTTACATCGTCATAATACTAAAGAACCGGTCATGAGCTCCTTTTATTTTTTATATTCTTATTTAAGAGTTAAACAGTTTTGGTTGTTGCTTCGGTAGTTTGATTTAAATTACATTAATATAGAGGCCGGAAACTAAATATGTTTACGCCATATCCAATTCGATTCACATTCAAAACAGGGGCAGACAGAGATCCTTTCGACTCACCTTCCATCGAAGATTTCTTTTAAACTAAAAATTTTGTCTTTACACAAATTTTCAAAAATGGAGAAGGAGGAGGTAAAGAAGTCGTTTTGGCCCACTTTTCATCGAGAGTAAGTTGTCTAAAAGACTTTTGGAAATTAAAAGCATCTATACCGTTTTATTTTAGGTACCAACTCTGAGAGCTAACCCTACTAAACAGCATTCCCTGGTATATAAAATATTAGAACAGTAAAAAAAATATTTTCGTTACGTATACATGGTATGGTCAATAAGGTAGCCCTATGACGCAAAAAGTTAACAGGAAAGATAACAATCCAAATCATTTATAAGACGTTGAATGTGAGGCTTATTTGGCATACAAACATTGACACTGTGTGTAGTAAGATCCCGAGGAATTATATTTTTACGAATAATCAACAAAAATAATGGCACGATTTAAGATAGCGTTAGTTGTTATAACTTTTCTCTTAGCTTTCGGCGAAGCAAGACATATACATGTCGCAAAGACAATGGATATTGATATCGTAAGTAATTTTTTAATACTTAAAGCTACATTACATTTCTACACAAAATTTCTTTAGTGATGTTAAACTTAAGTATTTGAAATACATTTGGAATAACTCGGTAAATTATTCACGTCAAAATATCCAAGTTTTCCTCTGTGCCAACTTGATTTCATTATAATAAATCTGTAAGGTCTGTAAAGGTATATTTCTTCATGTTTGATATACATACCTAAATATGTAATATTCTTATTGAATATTGTATATGCAGATAAAGCTTCGAATATACGAATAATATATGCATGACTTATGTCACTCATTGGTGGGCTAAAATGTGTATAAAGCTTATTGAAATCTTCCAGTAAATCATTATTATTAAAATCTTTGCTTGATATCACTGGGTAGTTGGGTAATCCGAATTCGAGTTAAGACACTAGAGTTTATCTCCAGGTGTTAGGCTCGTACCAATAGGTTTTTTCAAAACTTGTCTACGATTTATATCGTTGGTTTGGACAAAGACGGCGACAGGATCACCACCTGTTATCATGTTGTTCCAAAAATGTCTTCGATGAAAGATGGGTTGAGAAGACTTAATTGTGTAGGTCTCTGCCTACCCCCGTATTGGGAATGATGTAAAGATATTTTTTAAGATGCTTGCGGATCTACAACAACGATTTAGAACTAGGTTTAGATGAATAGCTTAATCGGAAAACTCCATGAAGTTCAAAAAAATCCTAGTAAAGTGCTATCCAAGGTCATGATTGGTACCATAATGCTACAGTGGGCTTCGAATATTTAACTTTTTCTTTAATAAGTATACCTACTCGGCCTAATCTGACGTATAGTGAACCTGTTTTACGGATACTATAGGGATAGTATCCTAGACGAAATCTTAACACTTATACATGGTAGAACCAAGCGCCAGTTCATTCCGTTGCGTGAAAGGCTCGATCGAGACAGAACCACAGCCTTGCAGAATACCATTTTGTACTTTGGATATAATCCGTGGAGCGTGGTAACTGTGAACACTTCGAACCCCTCCAGTCCTCTTTTCTTTCTCTTTCCTCAATTGTGTACGATGCTTCTGTGCGATGTTACGAATTCTTCTGCGATTTACTACTTACCAACGAGTTAACTGATTGCTCGTTTGGCATCTAATCCCATAAATAAAAACAGATTGCTTAACATCGTAACGAGAAGTAGCCTGTTTACCGCGCGAAAACGATAATGTTGGAACAAAATGTACAAAACGAAAATGAATCTACATTAAAAAATACCAAAACCATTATTTTAAAAATATTAGAAAAAGCTTGTTAATTGTAAGAATATGATAATTATTGTTTGTGTTATTTTTAGGGTACGAACGTTAATGTTAAGCCCAGCTTCGTCCCAATAAACAATATATTATTTTTCAAAAGGTATCTACCTTGCGACGATGGGTTTAAGAGAGACGTGTTAGGCGTATGTCGAGAAGTTTGGGACTAGTTGCCGATGCTAATAACAATAATTTAAAATAGACATGAATGTGATATTAATTTAAGTAATAAATAAACCTGTACAATTTCGTATAGATGTAATTTACCTTTGGAGACATATTTTTATTAAAAAATTAAACGTAATGGTGTTTTTTTTTGGTGCTGTCAACGAATACAATAAAGGTCAAAACTGTCAAATTACAATAATTTAATTAATATTATTATAATTTTAATAAAAAAAATGTATAAATAAATAACCCACTGAGATTAATTGTATGGGCAATTGTAAGTAGAAACTTGAAAAACCGTGGCTTAAATCGATAAGCCAAACGAATCAAAGTAAACTGTTAATTTGCAGCGATAAAGTCTTGATAACGGAAGTTAACACCTCCTAAGTATTCTAAAAAACTTGGGTTCCTGTTGATGTGGTATAGGTGCAATCACATAAGGGAAGCAGGCGGTAGCGTTACCGCGCCGTGACCTGAGAGTGGAGAAGGCAGCGTCGCCACTCCCCGAATCCAAGCCCCACGTTCGCAACAGAAGGATTCTACGTTACTCAAAGCGCGCATGTAAATTGTTGTTACGCCTCCTGAAAGTATCAAAAGCATCTAAGACCGCAAACTCCGGCATGCAAGGCGTGCACACTGACATTATGTGTATAGCCTAGTCAGAAGATGTTATTATTTCAAATTTTTCAATATGCAATTAAGATTTATTCATGCAAAGGTCTGTAAAAGACCACTGCAGATCACGTCTCTCCACGCCACGCTCGGTAAGTGGTTTGGCGATCGTAGTACTAGACGCATTGTATCTCAAACGCTGCTTTGCGTCACCGGTAGAATTCTTATCTCTCCCTGAATTCCGGGTCTCCAGGAATTCCACAATGAAAATTTATGTCTCCTGGTTCCCGGGGGAAAATTAAAATAACCAAATTACTCCCAGAATTTAAAATTTACGCGCACTGGTGGAATAATTTGAGAGCACTCTCATACATAAGAGCACAGTGGTTTCAGTATTGTATTCGATATATGGACCAAAGAAAGTAACCGCTTGAATAAAGACCGCATTTCTAGGTTGAAATCCAATCTTTCTACAATTTCACCATGGACTGAAAAGAGTAGTTTAAATTTTGTTATTTCTAGGCCAGATATTTTAAAGTGTGTACGCTCAACTCACGCTGTCTGTTCAAGATGAAGAATCGCTGTTTTTTTCCACCCGGATTTAGTCTAATCAGTGGTGGCAACCCTTGTGCTATCCTAGTTATAATTTAACATTTAGAGCAAATATTAAATTATTAGTAAAATATGAACTAAAGAAAATAACATAACTGACACACCTATTATGATAAGCTGCGTTCCAAGATAAGCGAGGGCGTGGCCGTGACGAGGAATAGACATTTCCGTTTCTTGTTTCCACAATCGCTCCTTCCAGTCCCAAATGTCTATAGCACCCACGCTGCTAGGCGTTTTGTCCTGAAATTTTAGCACAACACCTCTTCCACATAACCTTATTAAAAATATTCAAATTCGCAAATATTTATGAACATATGTATCATATGCATCAATTAATATATACGAGTATTTAATTTTACAATTTAGAATTCTTGTGTTTAGTGGTAGTAATGATTGTCCCAAAATGTCTTCGGTGGAAGGTGGGTCGAAAGACTTAATCGTCGAGTCCTCTGTCTACCTGTGTATTGGGGAGTGGCGTGAATCTTCACGCCACTCCTTTTGTTTGTGATAGAAATAATCTCATTGATTTTAGTCTTGGCTATTAAAAAGGAGTACGTTCTCATCTCGATTATTTGTTTTTACATTTTCTATATAAAGTAGGAAGTTAAATATCATTTAATCAAATAAATGTCCAAATAAATAAATATTTGTCCGGAAGAAATAGATAGTGCAATACATTAGTAACATTACACAGCACGCAACGTTGCGCCGCAAACGATCCCCGTCTGTTAAATATTTGTATTGCATTTTGTATTTGATGTATTTGTAACGTACCTTTTCCGTAATCTTACCCGCACCGCCGATTATGTACAGTTTATCATTCATTGAGAATAACGTGGCAAAACATCTCGGAAATCGTAGACTGTAAATTTCCGTCCATCTATAAATAATTATATATTTATTGTTCAATATTGAGTTTATAATTATTTATTTGTTATCCATATAATTAATCCAACCGTGTAAAAGAAAGTTAATTAAATAAAATAGTTAAATTCTTACTTTTAAATGTTGTTGAGTTAGTTCAGATATTGAGCAATTTTATATGATGGTTGAAAAATCAGCTCTAAATCAGTAAGCTTCTCTGAACGAAACGAATGAACGTTACGAAATTAATTTAAAAAAGTATAGTAATCAAATGCAACTTGTGCAAAGGAACTCGTACTGAATGCAATTGTAGGTGAAAATGGCTGTCAGTAACCAAAATACTCATGATTGTTTTTACATCTCAGATTTGGGAAAATAGTTCCTAGTTCATTTTCTAACACGTTGTGACAAGAATAAACTGCACATGCCCAACAGGTTCGGGTACAGCTATCTGTACGTTAATCGAATACGTTATCATGCCTTGCTGCAGCTATGCTTTAGTCACATTCAAGCAAGTCAGTGTTATATTTGGATACCATAGAGAAGAAAACTCACTCGTTATATTTTGAATTGTAACACTCCACAATCTTGCAGACTGGGTTTTTCTTCTCGCCGGTCATACCGCCGGCCACCCAAATATACTCCCGATATTTGACTGACGCCATGGCCATGCGGGCAACGATCATGGGTCGCACTTCAGTCCATGAGCCAGACTTAGGATCGAATCTCTCTACAGAGCGAAGGACTCTAAGAAACATTTTAAATATACTTGAAAAACCACACAGCTTCTAAAACAGTTTCTGTTTAATTTCTATTCATTCCAGTGATTTTTTATAAATTTAACTTAAGTTAATCTCCCGGTACGGCATTTGTTTAAACTACGCCATTTAATTAAACCAGTTAGTTTGCGTGCTAGCCGTTAAATACTATGAGGGAATTGCAATAGTAAAATCATAGAAATAATCAGTTTTGAAAAGTTATTTAAACTGGACTTTTAAGAAGCCTAATACACAGAATATGAGTTCAAAAACGGACAATTGTTTTTAAAAACACTAACCATCTTAAAAAATTACCGATACAATTTTAAGCAGACCGGTAAGAAGCATCATTTAATTGTTTTCGGGTAATCAAAATACATATATAGAAAATGCCTGTTAACATTTTCAACATAATTAAAAATTGAGGCGCTTTTTTGAAAAATATCTGTTGAGAAATAAGTCAATGCGATCATAATAAGTCTATGACCTACCTGCCCTTTTTATCTTGCCCACCGATCGCGTACAAACCCATTCGATGTACTACAAGTCCGAAGTTTTTTCTTGGTGTTACGAGACCTGATTCGCTATACCAGGAACGGGTCACGGGCTCATAACTCCAAACCGTCGATACGACAACAGATTTGCCTCGAGTATCATCATCCCGTGGGTCAGCTCCACCTAGAAACCCACGACAATATACCAACAAATGTATTGTTCCTACAACTTATTACTCAACAACAATCTATTGATTTACTTATTCCATTGGTTTCCGACTAATATTTCGCTTTATCACATCTGCCATCTTAAGAAGAAACTGAGAATTACAACTTTCAACTGCAATTTAGATTTGTCGAAGGAGATTCGGAATAGATACTTATATCATGCAATTTTTTTGGGGTGGTGAGCCTGTCGCCAAGTCCAAGCCATAGATATAATTCGCACTTACACTTGGTACGAGCCTGCCACCCAGAGAACTCGATATTTTTGACTCCGGATTCCGATCACCCCACACGGCTTTTGTGATTCTAACCCAAAAAAAATGTTTTCGGTAGAAGGTGTGTCGAAAGGACTTAATTGTCTAGATCTCTATCTACCTCAGGATTAGGAATCGCGTGAAGATTATATATTATTTATTATATATTTTATTTTATATATAAAATGGCAGCAATTTCAATTATTACACATAAAAACTCATTTAAACTCTTTATTTCTCTCCGACGATAAAGCCAATGAAATTATATATCTTATGTTGAAATCTGCTGCAGAGTTTGCCAAAGAAATAAACTGACATACGAACATACATATATCCTTAAAAAAATTACACTATCTGATAACAAGAAACTAGCGGTTATTTCAAGGAATTCATTGCTAAGCGTTGGAAAGTTTCTTCCGAATAGAAAAGACACAAAAACTGCAACACAACAAAATAATTACCAACAAGATAGACTCTTCCTTTCAAGAAGGCTACAGAGTGATGGTGTCTTGGCTCCGGTAGGTCTCCCACGGAATCCCAAGTGTTCGTAACAGGATCATACCTTACGCCAAACAGCATGAGATAGGTATACAACAACGGTAAATTCACAATATTCTATATGAAACAAAATTTCAAACAAAATTTCTCACCTGTAAATTTCTTTCCCTGTGTTACGCTCAACGCCATATGGAACATGAGGATCGGTACCTCCGAAAACTAGAACCGTTTCTCGGTCCCAGTTAAACAGAGACCCCTCCACGGTATAACTCTTGTTAGGAGGTCCCAGAACCGAAACGGAAAGTTTATTCCTGTTTAAATTTGATACGGTATTTTATTTCATATACTCACAAGTTTTTCTTTTTGTAATATGTATATTTATTTGTAATAACAGTAATAAATGTAACACAGTATAATTAAAATCTTTTTAAAGAGCTTTGTTGAATTTTGTATAGTTTACAATAACTTGTTAACTTGTTCCAAAATAAAGCTTTTTAGGTAGACAAATTTATTTTGGAACAAGCTAAATAATATTTTTTTTTAATTATGCTATATCATACTACTCAACGAAATGTGTAATTTGTTGTTGCTTAAACTTACTTAGGCACAGACAATGTACAAGTACATTAAACACTGTCTGTGTGTTATTTCTTATGTATTTGTAGATTGTCGAGGCATGTTATTAACAGATACCATAGGATGTTTGAGAATAAAAAACAACTCCAAGGACAATTTCAGCTTACATATTGATTTTTTCAAGCGCCTCTTTAGACTGATTGAAGAGTGACATTTGAGGACTGCTAATATTGTTTTGCGATTGTGGACCCATTAGCCGCGGAGATTGTTCCGATTGTGTATTGATTGCGCTCGTCTGCAGACGAGACCCTGACGTTGGAGACATTTGGGATTCCCTGTGGAAATTAGGAAATAAAGGAGAGACAAAAAGAAAGATCAAACCAAAATTGAGAAGATGGTACTTAGGAGCACCAGTCACGGGTGTGCTGAATTTTTGTCTAGTATTTTACATGAAAGTTACCAATCACACTTTCATTGCTTATTGCTTCTTACCAGACCCACGGGAAAAGAGGGGCTGCTATATTTACGACGGCACACACAACCCTAGGAATTTTTTTTAAAGTATTGTAGTTGATAATAGTGCCTATAACTGCGGACAATATATCATACATATACTGAGTACAGAAGTAAAACTATATGAAATGAACGGAACAATTTAATTGAGTGAGAGCAAGTTAGAAGTTGAGGCCGTATGGCGGTGGCACAGGAAAATCTGCCATCCCGTTTCATCCCGTGGGTATCGTAATAGTGCATAGAGGGACTTATAAATGTCAGGAGATGGGCCGCAGCATCTTCCTGCGGAGTAACAAGAAAAATAAATAAAAAAACTGCGGTTGCCAACACTCTCGCCAGGCGTAGCTTCTATGGCACAACCCCTCATAGTAACAAACACAAGACAACGGCCCCAGTCCCCGGCGACATCGCCAGTCCTGGCCAAGGTAGCAGCTGTGGTAACGGCGTGGCAGGGGGTGCTATGAATCTCCAGCTGAGATCGCGCTGCCATACCAAACGACTAGACCTGGCAACATACAACGCACGCACACTGAGGACCGACGAGAAGATCTTGGAGCTGGAAGAAGAGGTGAGCAAGTTACACTGGAGCACTATAGGAATGTCGGAAGTCCGAAGACTCAAGGATTCAATAACCCTCAACTCCGATGAAGGAGAGGAAGCAATGTATGAGGATATTTCTAGAGCCATACATAAAACCCGCTACACGGTGCTGATGGGAGACTTCAACGCAAAACTATTTCCAGAAGAGGCCCCACAGGAAATGGACCTGGATGAGCCCGGATGGTTCCATTAAAAATGAGATCGATTTCATTATGACGACTAGGCGACAGCTGTTCAGAGACAGTGCCTCTGTGATCTCTAGGGTGAAAACCGACAGTCATCACTGAATGGTAAGAGGCACACTGAACCTTTATATTAAGTTCGAGCGATCTCGTCTGATGAAGTCCATCTCCATTCACCTCGTGCCCTTATTCAAAACCTCGAGAATTTCAAAATCGCTTTGATCGCGCAGTCGTCTAGACACAGACGACTGCGCTACAGTGGACGATATTTAGAGCAAGCTAGGCGAAATTGTCCATGCGGTAGGTGCAACATTTTGCAGAAGCTACCGCATGCAAAAACCACAAAAACTCTCTGATCGCACCCTCAAGTTTGGAAAAATGGAAGCCAGGCGTGAAATGAGGCTGCAGACTTCATCTGATGCGTCAGCATACCGGCAACTGAATAGACAGATCTCGAAATTTATAGGCCAGACTTACGCGAGTTCAATACGATGCGGATTGTGCAAGCAACAGAGCGAAACCAGTGCTCCAAAGTCTTCGCCAAAATCTGTCTATCGGAAAGAGCCAACTGACTTAGTTGAAGACCGACAGTGGCGCAGTTAATTAGAGCTAAGATCGCTAGAAGTTAATTAGAGTTAATTAGAGCTAAGTCCGCTAGAACTAAGATTTTAAGTGAGATCGAGAGATTTTACAGACATCTGTACACATCGTCGCTAAAACCACACACGAGTGAAAGAGACAAGACAAGACAAGACAAGACACACCTAAGAGCCAAGGTTATATGACACTTTTAAGATGACATCCCGGAAGTCAGTCTGAACGTGATTGAAGACTGAAGAGTACAATCTACTACTATGCCTGGCATATGAGGACTATGAAAAATCGATTCTGTCGAAATTTGGGCGGTGCTACAGGATCTTCTGCGATACCAGATATACTATAGGTATATAGAAGTGTTGAAATGCTTATACGATGAGGCTACGATGTGTATCCTAGTACAGGACCAGAGCACGAAACCTATCCAATTGCAGAAAGGTGTAAGACAGGGTGAAGTCATATCCCCTAAACTCTTCATCGCTGCGTTGGAAGATGTTTTTAAGCTACTGAACTGGAAAGGATACGGTGTTAACATCAAAAGGCGAATTCATCACTCATCTTCGGTTTGCCAATGATATAGTTCTGATGACAGGGTCGCTTGTGGAGCACTATGCTCAATGGCCTCAATAGTGTTTCTCAACTGGATGTCTTAAGATGACATGGACAAGACTAAGGTCATGTTTAACGTCCATGTCAGACAAATGCCGGTTATTGTTGAGAGCACTAAGTTCGAAGATGTTGACGAATACGTATATCTGTGACCAAATGTCAAACTAGGTAAGTCCAAACTTCGATCCAGAGGTCAATCTGCGAATCCAACTTGTTTGGGCATCGCTCGAGAAATTACGCCATATCTTCTCGTCAATAACTTCAAAAGCACTTGAATAGTGGTGATGACCTACGGAACTGAGACATGGTCCTTTACTGCTGGCCGGATGAGGAGGCTCAAAGTGGCTCAGCGGGCTATCGAGGGGGCAATGTTGGGTGTTTTTGTGCGTTACAGAATCCGCAAAGATGATATCCGCAGCAGAACTAGGGTAACCATCATAGCCATAAGGATTAGTACGCTGAAGTGCCAATGGGCCGGCCATATAACTCTTAGAACGGACAACCGTTGGGGAGTAAAATTCTCGAGTGGCAGCCTCGTTCTGGCAAGCGCAGTGTAGGACGTCCCACAACAAGATGGACAGACGACCTGCACAACATTGCGGGAAGTCAATGAATGCAGGTGGCTCGGGATCGTTCTTTGTGGAAATATTTAGGGGAGGTCTATGTTCAGCAGTGGACTTTTGATAGGCTGTAAAGAAAAAGAAGAAGAAGGAGTTATAAAAACAGGAAATTATGGAATAAATTTCTTTCGCTTAGATTTTCTTTTAGATTGTATTCTCTCTCTCTCTCATCTCTTTTACTTATATTTTTTACTTTTGAATTATGTATTACATTTTTTTTTCAAATATTTTATCTTACCTCCGAGACTCGGACATGGCAGCTGTGGCAGCGGCCAAGTAACAAGCGGCCACACTGTTGTGCCGCTTATTACTAGGTTTACTCAAATATTGAGTCTGAAGAAAAAACAAAATGTTACAACTTTGAGAAAACATCTCGCTACAGACCAAAGATTTAGGTTAACCTCCAAAGTTGTGTTGAGGAGATACGAGCCTAGAATGGTAAGAAACGCCGCTCCAAAGCAAATGCTTTGGCGGTGTTTCTCTCTGCTGATCGCTCTGCCCGAGTTAGCGTACCAGATATTATAAAACTTGAGTACAGCATTGTCGGATGAGTCTTTGCCCGTTTATTCTCCTGACCATTCCCCGTCAGTAGGGTATAAAACAGTGACTGTGCGCAAAAGAGTGAGGACGAAGAAGGACGTGAAATAAATGTTGCTTTCTCAGAAACAACGTTTGAGCAAAATCATAACCGCTTACACTACATTATTAAAAGTTAAAGACAACAATTATAATCGTTATTACTTTGCAAAAACCTTTTATAAATAAAATAAAATAAATAAATATCTTCACGCATTTCTCAATACAGAGGTAGACAGAGGTCTAGTCAAGTCAATTAAGTCCCTTTGACCCACCTTCCTCCGAAGATATTTTCGGGACAACGTGACAGGTGGTGAGCCCGTCGCCGTCTTTATGTCCAAGCCAACGATATACATAAGTTTTTTTGAAAAACCCATTGGTACGAGCCTGCCACTTGGGGATCGAACTCGGGTCCTTGACTCGAAATTCCGACCACCCAACCACTCGGCTATCTAGACTTATTAAAAAACCTTCTATGATCGTCAATTTTTATAACTTCTATACAATAAACAAATGTACGAATTATATCGTTGGCTTGAACATAAAAGTCGGCGACGGGCTCACCCCGTTGTCCCGAAAATATATTCGGCGAAAGGTGGGTCAAACGTACTTAATTGTCTAGACTAGACCTCTGGCTACCCCTGTATTGAGAATTGCGTAAAGATATTTATTTATTTATAATATTTATTTATATAATACAATTAACAAAACAAAATTTTCGTACAATGTACAAATGCCATACAATGTACATTTCGTACAATGTACAAATGCAAGTAATTTATGCAAGCAAAAGAGCATTAAGGTGCAAAATTTAGAATACCTTGTCCGTATAAGTAGTATTGACAGTTTCGCTACTACTGACGCTATGGGTTGTGTTAAAATTATCAGACGAATCCTTTTCGGGCGGTTCGTACATTTGCGAATGTTGCGGTGTCTGAAAAATAAATTTCTTAGTCGTACTATATAAAAGCAAAATGGTAGCCTATAAATTCTCTCACATTATCATTTTGAAATAAAGGTAAGGAAACCACCACCTCCATCATCGTCTTCGAAATAATATAGTTTTAATTTTTATGTCTCATACATGCAAGTTTATTATGTATTCGCTTACTACCGAATTTGTGGTATTTTCATCACTTGCTAGTAACAATTTTAGTACGGCCCGAGGTCGAACCAGGGTCATACGCATACTAAAGTGCGATCATAGTGCAGTGCTGATCATGATTCTAAATAAAAATATTAAAAATAAATAAATATATATATCTTCACGCAATTCCCAATACAGGGGTAGACAGAGGTCTAGTCAAGTCAATTAAGTCCCTTTGACCCACCTTCCTCCGAAGATATTTTCGGGACAACGTGACAGGTGGTGAGCCCGTCGCCGTCTTTATGTCCAAGCCAACGATATACATAAGTTTTTTTGAAAAACCCATTGGTACGAGCCTGCCACTTGGGGATCGAACTCGGGTCCTTGACTCGAAATTCCGACCATCCAACCACTCGGCTATCTAGACTTATTAAAAAACCTTCTATGATCGTCAATTTTTATAACTTCTATACAATAAACAAATGTACGAATTATATCGTTGGCTTGAACATAAAAGTCGGCGACGGGCTCACCCCGTTGTCCCGAAAATATATTCGGCGAAAGGTGGGTCAAACGTACTTAATTGTCTAGACTAGACCTCTGGCTACCCCTGTATTGAGAATTGCGTAAAGATATTTATTTATTTATAATATTTATTTATATAATACAATTAACAAAACAAAATTTTCGTACAATGTACAAATGCCATACAATGTACATTTCGTACAATGTACAAATGCAAGTAATTTATGCAAGCAAAAGAGCATTAAGGTGCAAAATTTAGAATACCTTGTCCGTATAAGTAGTATTGACAGTTTCGCTACTACTGACGCTATGGGTTGTGTTAAAATTATCAGACGAATCCTTTTCGGGCGGTTCGTACATTTGCGAATGTTGCGGTGTCTGAAAAATAAATTTCTTAGTCGTACTATATAAAAGCAAAATGGTAGCCTATAAATTCTCTCACATTATCATTTTGAAATAAAGGTAAGGAAACCACCACCTCCATCATCGTCTTCGAAATAATATAGTTTTAATTTTTATGTCTCATACATGCAAGTTTATTATGTATTCGCTTACTACCGAATTTGTGGTATTTTCATCACTTGCTAGTAACAATTTTAGTACGGCCCGAGGTCGAACCAGGGTCATACGCATACTAAAGTGCGATCATAGTGCAGTGCTGATCATGATTCTAAATAAAAATATTAAAAATAAATAAATATATATATCTTCACGCAATTCCCAATACAGGGGTAGACAGAGGTCTAGTCTAGACAATGAAGTCCCTTTGACCCACCTCCCACCGAATATATTTTCGGGACAACGTGACAGGTGGTGAGCCCGTCGCCGTCCCTATGTTCAAGCCAACGATATAATTCGTACATAAGTTTTTGAAAAAACCATTGGTACGCGCCTGCCACCTGGGGATCGAACTCGGGTCTCTCAACTCGAAATTCCGACCACCAACCTCGGCTATCGTGACTTTTAACTCTTAATCGGAATCATAATTTTTTTTTCTAAAATAAAAGTTGTCTAAGTTACACCTAATAACACCATGTATCTGCCAGTCCCGTTAAAATCCCGTTAAAACCCAGCCGTTTTTTTATAGAAAAGGGAGTAAATAGTATAACAATATATATAATTTTATTTTATTTAAATTTATATTCTATTTTTTAGATCGGTTTTCTATAAAAACTGTGTTTTTTTAGTTTTTTTTTTAACTATTATATATTTTTTACTTTTTAGTATTTTTTTATCAAATTAGTGTATTGTCCTCGGTCCTTGATAAATCTACAAAGTTTGAACGAAATCTCGCCGTTTAAAGTGAGTCAAAATCGCGCCCAAAGAAGGTTACAAACGGTTCGGTTACAAACATACATACATACAAGTAAAGCTAATATAAAGCGTGTAAAAAAAGATTAGATTTATGTACGAAAGAAATAACATAAAAAAATTACGTTTGTACGCACAAACTGTGCACGAATGTATTTGTTGGATTGGTTTCTGAGTTTGAATTTGGTTCAACGTTTGCAACATTTGATACGTTCGCTGATCCTAAAATAGTAAAAATGAAATGAATTTTGTCATTATTGTACAACCTATGTTAAGGTCTACACCGAATATGCAAACAATATTAATTCAATTCTCTGATAACAATCTCCTTAATACTTTACTTCTTAAAACGATACCAGAATGGGTTAAGTAACTAAATGAAAATAATTTGCAGGGCATTACTGGCGCTTTTTAGGATTAAAATAAAAAAATTGTATCATCGTAAATGTTGAAAAATGTTCTGGAACATTGGGATACTAAAGTCGCTCATTCAATCGGAATTACCAAAATAAATTTTTATTTATAAATTGAGAAAATTCTTATTTAAATAAAAAAAAATACTCCTTGCTCGATCAATAGTCGTTGGAACAAAGTTTTTTTATGTTTCTAAAGTAATATTGCACAAAAGCATTAATAGTCAGTACGTTATCCATTCGTTTCGGTGAAATATGCTCGGTTTCGGGGCTTCTCCTGGACGTCTGTGGAGAGAGCTGCTGCGGCGCTAAACTCGGAGCTTCGGAGCCAAGAGGTGGTGATCGCGTTGGTGACCTTGATTGCCTGGCTTCCTTCATCTGGTAAGAACAAGAATGATGAAGAATTTTGTATTTTTGAAATGCCATAATTTTGAATGTGTTTACACCATGATTTTACTATGATTCAAATGAATCATCGTTTGAAGGGTACATACATAGACTCAGTGAAATAACAGGCTATGAGGCGTTCCAAGTTACACATCAGAGGTAATAAGTAATATCGCATACTTAACTTTTTACTTTAATAAGTCAAGATAGTCGAGTTGTTGGGTGGTCGGAATTTCGAGTCGAGAGACCCGAGTTCGATCCCCAGGTGGCAGTACCAATGAGTTTTTCAAAAACTTATGTACGAATTATATCGTTGGCTTGGACATAAAGACGGCGACAGGCTCACCACCTGTCACGTTGTCCCGAAAATATCTTCGGTGGAAGGTGGGTCAAAGGGACTTAATTGTCTAGACTTGACCTCTGTCTACCCCTGTAATGGGAATTGCGTGAAGATATTTTTTTTTATATAACTTTTTACGTTGGAAGTTGTTTGCATGTGTCCTTGGGCTACGGAAGCCTCATACCACCAGGGAATGGTTTAATTATATCATTGGATTGATTAAGCTTTGCATGGCTACGATATTAATTTTTACTACTTTTTATGAAGGTTGCTATGGTTAATGTCATTGTTAATAAATTATACTATTGGCATCAAACAATTATATTTAATATTTATTATTAATTACAATATTTGGTTCTAATATTAGATTACGATATGTAACTATGTAATACTGTATCCAAACTAGGGCCATTCACTATGCAGATATAAAAAGTAGTATTTTATAGCATTATTATTGATACTGCCTTGACATAGAACTATTCACTACTTTTTATATCTTTCTTTTTTTGTCTTTCTCAAACGGCTCTGCCGGCGGCATTGACGGAATTACACCTCAACATCTGAAAGATCTTGTAAGCGCGTCCGCCGGTGACGCTGGCCGAATTCTCTTGGGCGACATAACAAAATTAAGTGATTTTATGCTTTCCGGCAATGTAAATCCCAATTTTGTTAAAATCATGTATGGAGAAAGGTTATGTACCTTAAAAAAAGATAACGGTATCCGCCCTATAGCTGTTGGTTCCACTTTTAGACGTTTAACTTCTAAATTAGCATGTAGGCACATAACCTCCGATCTAAAGTCAAAATTTCAGCCTCTACAGTTAGGCTTCGGTAGCAGAGGAGGTTGTGAGGCAGCTGTACATTCAGTGCGTACTTTTTTAACGAATTGTCAAACAGATTTTCTCTTGAAAGTTGACCTTAGGAATGCCTTTAACTCCTCGACAGATCAACCCTGCTGAAGGAGGTTGCGAAATATACCCCGGAAATTTACCATTATGTTTAGCAATGTTACAGTCAAAACACTAATTTATTTTACGAAAACCATTTAATTGACTCAGTGTTTGGTACCCAGATGACGAAACCCTAGGAGGAAAGCCAGATGACGTGCAAAATGACTTTTCACCCAACCACAACCACTGCCACGATGTCCTTGTGGCAGCGACGTCAACGAGTTAGGCCTCCACGGACTTTCATGCCAAAAAAGTGCCGGTAGACTGTCTCTTCACGGTTCCTTGAATGAAATCATCCGAAGGGCTCTTGTTTCCATAAATATTCCCTCGGTTTTAGAGCCTTGTGGAACATTTAGGGAGGATGGTAAGAGACCAGACGGCTCGACTTTAGTCCCTTGGGAGCAGGCCGCTAATGTATCGACACAAATTGCGTCGATACTTTAGCGGCCTCTCATATCAAGGATACTTCGATAAGGGCCGGGGCGGCATCAGAGGCAGCTGAATCGGTTAAATGGCGGAAATACGAGTCTTTGAAAGGAGACTATATATTTGTTCCATTTGCAGTAGAGATAATCGGTCCGTGGGGTCCCAGCGCGATGCAGTTTCTAAAGGAATTGGATCTATGACTTGTCGTTGCCGTTCTTTTCTCGCTCAACGGATAAGTCTAGCCATTCAACGTGGAAATGCAGCCAGCGTTCTTGGTACCATGTCACGAGTAGTAGGGCTCTACGATTATAATAGTTTTTAGTTAATAAGTATTGTAAATATTAACATAATTTTTCTGTAAATAAAGTATTACACCTCTGCACTACTAAGTTCAATATATAAGGTATTGTAATCAATAAACCTTTCGGCGATTTTCGAAAAATTCACTCATTGTTGGAAACGTTTTGTCTTTATCTCCACCAAGTCCCTTTAACGTCGCTGGCAAAGGAAAATCCATCTTCGGCCTTCTCATTTCCATTTTATCGTTGTCTATTCCCCGTAAAGTGCCTGATTTAAAAAAAATAAACGTTATTCAAAAATTGCAGTATTCTTATATTCAGGCGGTATTTATAAAAAATTAAAGAAGTAAATAACCAATATATGAAAGAGAAACGGATTTTTCAAAATATACATCAAAGATTGCTACAAGTTTGTTGCTCCTTAGTAAAACAACTATCTTTTTTCTATCAATCTGAATGTTCAGTTACGCGTGTGAACGTTTTTTTTTTATACATTGATTTATTTATTTATTATTAAACTTCATATACATGAAAGTGAATATAGGCGGATTTAATGCCAGAGGCATTCTTTACCAGCCAACCTTTATATGGTGCAGAGATGAAAAGAAGTAGGTGTTATAACTGGCGGACGAGGAAAAAATACATTACGCATTTACTTGAAAGCGATCTTGTAACGAAAAATTTATAAATCTGTTGTTTACATACTTGGTAAATCATCGTTTCTCCTCGGCGGTTGCATCATCGACATTTGTTGATACATCTGGTCTTTAGGGACCATAAAGTGTTCGAGATATTTTAGGAAATCTTTATACGTCACATGATTCTGCAATGCAAACACGTAGTTCAATGTAAGAGGATGTTCCGTTACGTGGTACTGTGGCACGGTTTTCTGAGACAGTATTGACTAATTTTCCTTATTGAGTTCCGATAAGTACATTTTGTTATTTATTTACAAAGTACTGCATCTCGTTCCACAGAAGAAAATAATAAAGCACGGATTTGCAGAATCGCAGTCTTACAGTATTGTAAATTATTTTTGACACAATTTAAAATTAGTGTAAACATTTAAATTAACAATTATTTAGTTATCGAAGTTTAATTTCGGGCAGGATTCGACACTTACCCAAATCTGTTTAAATTTTTAGCCTTGCAAAAAATTATCCACTTAAAGGCTTTGGCGACATCTATCGAATATTGTACAATTCGCGTCTCAGAGTTTAAAGACTTCAATACGATATTATTATTAATTTGTCATTTAGTTAATTGACTCAGGCGTTACCTTTCGGAAATTCATTGTAACTTTAATTTGTAATTATGTAATTTTTTGTGCACCGTAAGCTATGCAAAGCCCTTGATTATTATTTTTACAGAATTTATTTTTGTATAAATTTAAATAATATATTGGAAGATATAAAACAAAATGCATATAAATTCACAACAAATACCAAGATAGGTAGGTTTCTGTTATAACTCTTATGAATAAGGAATGTTATTTCAGCACCTTTTCTTCGCCAATCCAATTTCTTTCCGCGGGCTCGGTGAGACCAAGAACATCTATCCAATGATAATAGTTCTTTGAATTGTTACCATACCAATATTTTATAATTACATATCTGTAAATAAAAGAGATATGTATTTAAAGATATTGGCTTCGAATTGTAACAACAGCGATGAACAAAAACGTGGACGTAAAAATGTATAATATAACTAATGATAGAAATAAAAAATTCAAAATCTTATCACATTTTCAAAAGATTTCAAACATTCAAATTCGCTTGGTTAAGTTAATGAAAAGCAATCTAACTAAGCCTGCCTTCGAAACTAAACGTTGTGCGGGTTCGAGTCTCACAAGGGAGCAAACATTTGTGTAAATACTCCAGTCATGTTTATAATTACAAATAAATATTGATGTATGTACATATATTGTCCGGCACTAAGACAGCAACATACTCACACCCCGTCACGTAGTTCCTAATATGCTTTAGTTAAAGTGGGTCGAAATGATTTAATTGTCTAAAACTCTGCCTAACCGAATATTGCAAAATTGTTTAAATATAAAAAAATTATTAAAGTATGATGTTACATCTGTGATACATGTTATACATAGATGAAGATCAGTGTACAATTTTCATATTATGGCAAATCGATATTGTTTTAGATTATGATGTTGATCATCATAACAGAAAGATATTTGTTATTATTGCGTGTATTGTTGCCCCTATCTCTGGAATTTGAATACCTACGCAAGCCCATCGTCCACCATCTGCTGTACTTCAGGTTCATTGACGATCTCGAGAATCTCAGCATTATCAGGGTTCCTTTTGATGTCCACCAGCTGCCAGGGGGAGATGAGACCAAACCGTATGCATCGCATTATGTCAACTACTAAGCGGCGTCGCGATGGCCAATTTCCGTACAACCACCGTACTCCAGCCATTAGTACTTCTATTTCACTAGAAATAAATATTTACATAATAATCTAAATTTATTTATGTTTCGTACACTTTCTCATAGTTTTGTTAAAAATAACAAGTCTTTGGTTGCATTTTTTTAAACCAAGATAGCTCTAGTAGTAGGGTAATTCAACTCGAAATTAGAGAAACGAGTAAAAATCATAGAGAGATGGCTTGATCAATGAGGTTTTTGAGAGATATACTCGATACAACACGACCTTGGCCCAAAATAAGATCCGGTGAAAAGGACTAAAAATTGTTTACACTTCTGATTACCTAGCCTTTAGGGAATGCGTGAAGATATAATGAAAAGACAAAGACAAATAGTTTTTAACAAAAAAAAATATCTACTTATTGTAACAGAGGCTTTTTTTGTGCTTTGTTTGATTAAGGTGTCGGTTGTGTCTTAAAAAGCCTTACCTTGTAACGCATATGTAATTCGATTTGAGAAATGCCATAACTTCTTCTGGCTCTAACTCAAGAAAGTCCCTAGAAGCGACTAACGGTAAGAAAAATCGCATCACGCGAGGAACCTTAAACAGAAATTAGGTTAGTCAATAGATTCAGGAACTTTTCGGAATCTACTATTATAAAGATGTTAGTTTAAGAATAATTTAAATTTTATAGAAATTCGGTGTGAATAATGAGAATAGAAACAAAGTCAAAATCTTTATTTTTCGACATAGAAATATAGGTTTGAATTGTTTGTTTTGAAATTTTCCACTATTTTGTATGGAAGTTTTGATGACGGATGACCTTGTCGAAGTTACAAACCCCTTATTTAACAATGAATAGTCTCGGAGTTATGTTATGTCGCTATTTGATGGCAGGTTATGTTTTTTAGACACAACAATTTTAACACCTCCCCCTCAGAGTTGCAAAGCACAGGGAGCATGGCGAAGTGCACTACCAAAACTCCTCTTCTGCCGGGGCTTCAACCGTACAAGCTAAGGAAAACATTGCAAAGGTAATCTCGCAAACAGCCCCTCTACAGCCGAACGTTTTCCATGCCACACGTGTTTGATTCTCTAGATTCACCGTTGATGTCCACTAAGTACTCAAGGCCTCTCCGTTAGGACATGTTTATTTAAAAGTAAATATTTCTCATGATGTTAAAAATAGAATAAAATAATCTGTACCATTAAGTCCATTACAGGCGTCATTCCTTTTGATCTTGCTTCTCTGTACAAAGCAAATGCTGTGTCTTCCGTAAAAAGATTATCATGAACTATAAATGACCAACACTGATCCTCCAAGTCTAATCAGATTGAATGTAAAAGGAAAAGTATGAGTAATACAATTTAATATAAGTATGAGTAATAATCATATGCTTTAGTAAAAGAAGTGACAGCCAAGATGAGAAAATTATATATAATAAGATATTTAGACATTTTACCTTTAATCGCAAGATATTGAGCAGCACAAAATAGATCCAAAATGTTTTCCCTTTTGAGAACCTTATTGCTCTCAGGGCCACTGAAAATCATCCATTCATAGATCGTTTGAAATGCCTCAGGAGTAACATTTGACTAAAATAATGATGACATAAATTAAATTCATTACATTTATCCTATTCAAGATCTATTCACATTGATTTAAACAAAAATCAAAATAAAAACAGGAATTTTAGTTTTTGTTAACAGTGTAACCATTTTTGGTTACAATTACTTATTTAAATTACGATATTTAAATGTTTTTTTTTCTATATTACTTATGTTTGTGGTGCATAATGAAATAATCATTTATTAATACATTGCATATTATACGCTTTTAATTTTGGTTCAGTATTTGGTTATATTGCAACTGACGTCACACGGAAGTTATCGTTCACAGTAATAATCAGAATAGAAACTACAGAAATTAATGAAGTTTAATTGCTAGTAAAATATGGTATTTCATAATTATATTATATACTTATTGTAATGTGTTTTAATTCAATTTAATTTTAATGCGTGTTTCGATACTACAAAACGTGAAGTACCTTATAAATATATAAATATACACGTTTATAAACGGCCAGTAAAAGTTAACTGCAGAATATTAGAGTCCCTTCTACAAGGAACATTAGATACAAACTAATCAAACAAAAGGTGACTACATAGAGGTCAAAACCAACCTCTATGTAGTCACCATATAACAACAGATATCTAGTATAAATAGCATTTTATCAGTGTTCAAGGAGTGCTCTTCGTTAAACATTTACGTATAATAATAAATAGACTTAAATATTTATCGGTTGTAGTTGATAAAATATGGTTTGTTTTGTTGACATTATTTAGAGATATGTAATCTATGGCAGATTATTGCAGGACTTACAACAGGTAATTCTATTTCACGAAGATTATTCATATCAAAAAATGTGGAATAAATTTGAAGAATGATTTGATGACAATGGAATTCTTCATCGCCAATATGTACTATAGTATCAGTGTTACTGAAACGAAAAATTAAGGAGAGTATAATATATTATTAATAAATTAGGTCCAAAATTATTTTGGACCTAATTTATTTAATTCATAAATAAATAAATAAATATCTTCACGCAATTCCCAATACAGGGGTAGACAGAGGTCTAGTTTAGACAATTATGTCCCTTCGACCCTACTTCCACCGAAGATATTTTCGGGACAACGTGACAGGTGGTGAGCCCGTCGCCGCCTTTATGTCCAAGCCAACGATATTCGTACATAAGTTTTTGAAAAACCCATTGGTACGAGCCAGCCACTTGGGGATCGAACTCGGGTCTCTTGACTCGAAATTCCGACAACCCAACCACTCGGCTATCGTGACTTCATTTTTTAATTCAAGACAACAATATCAACCCTTGACACAATTTTATTATTTGTGGCCTTTTGGTCACAATTTGTTCGTGCTCGCAGAAAATTATTGAAATTTACTAGTCATAAATCCCACAAAATAAGTTCTTGCACAAAGCTAGTTGTTTGCAACTTAAAATTAAATGCCTTTGATATTTTAGTTCACTGAAGAGAAACTATCGAGTTGTTACACATAAAATTAATAACCGTTATTAACCATGATGATGTATAGACAGACTAGAATAAAAAGGTAAATACTTAGGCCTACATGTAATTAAGAATTCTTCGATAGAATTCTTGAAATAGATCTTGTTTCTTTGGCAATTGTATACGCATCCAGTCTATAGGTTCCGCAATCGCATATCCGAGACTGCCCAAGTCCTTGCCCTGGTCTTCTCTAACGACGGGAACTTTAGATTTTGTATGACGATCGTTGATAGTTTTTAGTCTCAAATTTAGAGGTTCTTTAGATTGGAATTTTTCTTGGGATTCTGAATTGTTTTCGTCTATCTACAAGAATTCTTTATTTTTATTAGTATGAAAGCGGTACAAAAAGAACTAATTATTAGGTATGGAGAAATAAATACGAACAAAACTCTTTTCAATCCTATTTTCAGGTTCTCCGGCAGCTTTACCCTCAAATTTGACTTTCACCTTCGCTTGAGTTGGATCTGCCAATAGAACTCCAACCGTGGAAGATTGAAATACAACCTATTGCAATGGGTGATTTAAATAGAATGAAATATGCGATGAATATTATTTGAAAGATATTAATGGTACCTGATTAGATTGCACTTTTAAGTTTCCACTGGGTGTATACTTAAATGGAAAGGCTGCAATCCTTTGAACGCTCATTTCATCTGTACTATATAAACTAAAAATACTGTTAGCATGCGTTATAAATGTTCTCCATTTTAATACTTAAACTATTTTAATAACATGCCTCACCTTGAGTTATCAGCACATGATGACATATTGTGATCTAAATCATATTCGTTAGCAGTTGTTTTTGAAGTGGCTTCTGGAGACATGTCTAATTTCTTCATAACCTTTCTAATAGAGTTTTTGGTTAATTTATTATTCAAATATAACTAGTTTAGATTTTCTTTTTCTAAGATGAATGTTGTATAGTGTTTTATGATAATAAATAAACTTACTTTCCTTTATTGTTCCACGGCATGTATCGTTGTTGGTCGGTGAAATATTTTCCGTATATAATTTTACAAGTGTCTCCAGAACAATTGCGATGTGCTATATGGTTTTGACGATTTAAAAATCTACTAGAATTCTTAATGAAATCTAATGCTGTGAAACAGAGCAATAAATTAAATTCTAAAATATTATCATGATTAATGGCTGCTGAGAAAATCACTTTAATATAACCTTATATTTGAGAGTTTAAGAATAGAAATAATTAGACTATTTATTTTGGCTTATGCTTTCGGTAGGTACCTCACTATTTTAAAGATTTACTTTGAAGCTTTAATAATTTGCGAAAACTTAAATAGATGTAGGTTCGAATAAAATTAATCTAAATATTGCTTTATAATTAATTTTAAAATGATCAAATGATTGAACACTCATCGAATTCATTAAAACATACATCTCATTGCCTAATTGATACAACATTTTGGCAATCAAAACAAAATGAATTATTTCCATCTCCAATATCTTTATAATGAGTTACATTGAATCGCTACAAGAAGTAACCAAAAGACTCGTTGAAATATTCGCGTTTTTAACATTTTTTGGGTAATTAGCAGGTATTTTAGTGCAATCACTTAAATTATAAATGTCAAAAATCAATGCGGCAAAAAATCTAAATGCACTATGTTCTTACAGTGAAAAGCGACAATAGTGGCTATCTATGATTGACACATTTTTATACTTAAAAGTAAACAGTTAACCGCTACTAGCAGCATCAGATGTTGTTTAAGTGTCTCGTATGCTATACTTACAAGTAAAATATAGCCACTTACTAAAATCACTAGTATTTGTACCAAGATCTGATAATGAACTGCTTTTCAGAATTTTAGGCTTTACTGTTATATGATATCGTTCAAAGATATTTCCGAGGTTTATCTTATTTTTCCTTCTGGGCCTACAGTTGCTGAAAATATAATGACTGATTAATAAATATAAGCCAATCAAATCAAATCAAATCATTTTTTTCATCGACTTAAGAACATACATTCGTTTATCGATAGTCATTTTTAATCAATCTCCGTTTCGTAATGAGGTTCCTCTAACGGAAAAGAAACAGACGAAAGAAACTCCGTAGGTATTCTCTTTTTTGGTCAATATTTTTAACAATATAATACATTATACAAATATAATGCGTTATTTTCTAGAAATAGCTTGGGAGCGATCACCTCATTCCCAGAGGTTACTGTCATTAATATATTCATTTATATTATAATAACCCTTTCTATAAAGCCTTTCTTTAATAAATTTCTTAAACCTGTTAATAGACAGGCTTTGCACATTTACCGGGACTTTTTTGTAGAAGCGTATACACAGCCCTAAGAACGAGTTACTTACTCTATGGAGTCTAGTAACCGGTGTTATAAGCTTGTGTTTGTTCCTAGTACGTCATACGTACGTACGTACATTATGTACATCAGAAGTCTTGCTAAAAGTATTAATTTTTTTATGCACATACGTTAAATTTTCATATATGTATTGAGAGGCCAGTGTTAAAATATTAATTTCTTTAAATTTCTCTCTAAGAGTTGCTCGGGAATTTAGACAATATACAGCTCGTATGGCCCTCTTTCGTAAAACAAATACTGTTTCTACGTCAGCTGCATGACCCCATAGCAGAATGCTATATCACATTATGTTATGGCAATAACTAAAATAAACAAGTCTAGCCGTTTGTACATCAGTTAAGAGCCTTATTTTTCTTACAGCATATGCTGCAGAGTTTAACCTACTCGCAAGTTGGAATATATGGGGGCTCCATTGAAGTCCATCCATAAAGCTCAACTCTTCCCCATTTATTAGTACATTGGTAACACCCAAATGTTAAACATTAGGTGTTGAAAATTTTATACATTTAGTCTTATTGCTATTTAAATGTAAAATATTAGCATTGAACCAATGCATCAATTTTTGACATAGCATCATTTACCTCATCAAGTGTAACAATATGTCGTTTGATTTTAAATATTATAGAGGTATCATAGGCAAATAATACTATATCGTGTTTATTCCCAAGTAAGGACGGTAAATCATTAATATATGTGAGATAATGAAATGGTCTCGGTCCATGTGATACGCCCATAGCTACCATCGATCCAGAGGAATACGCACCGTGATTGCCACACATTGACTATAAGATAAATACAACTTAATTAGGTCAAGAAACGTATTTTTGATACCGTAATTGTGTAATTTCCTGACAAGTGTTTCATGATGAACGCAATCAATAGCCTTAGAGAGATCACAAAAGACACCCGAAGCATCCTGTGATATCTCCCAAGCCTCACATATTTGCTTAATTAGCTCAACACCAGTATCGGTTGTGGAGCGACCCCTTGTAAAACCAAACTGATTGCAGTGTAATAATTTGTTTAAGTTAAAATATCTTAACAGTTGAGCAAGAATAATTTTTTCAAAAATTTTACTAAGTGTTGGTAGTAATAGTCGAAATTGGTGTAATGTTAGGGGGGTCCGAAGTACTACCAGATTTAAATAAAGGTATTACTTTACTTTGCTTCAGGAGACTAGGAAATACACCAGACTCCGAACTACTATTAAATATTATGGACAAATGAGGTGCAATCAAACTATTACAGAAGCAATTACTTCAACGGACATATTAGTACATTGGTAACACCGCCGTTTCCTTACATTCAATAGTGTTGTACATTCTCACAATATCTTTTGAACTTACAGCCTCAAACTTAAAGGTTGAGGTGCAAGCTCTTACATTTTCCTTCAGTAACGTCTCAGCAACAACAGAAAAAGAATTCAGCGACTATGTAGTCGAAATTGGAATTTCACTAAAAAAAGTCTCAAAAACTTTGGCTACCTCATGATTAGTATTTATAACTTTATTGTCAATATAAACAAATTAAGAGGTTTGAAAAGCAAGCGTTAAATATATACTCTATTCGTTAAGCTGGATCAGTATGTATACTTTTAGAACATTTTTAAACATAAATAACTCACGTTTGTCTGTCTGAACGCGATAAAGTTGAAAACTACTAAACTGAAATTATATGATTTTCAGTAATGGGCGGAGTGAATGAGTGAGGAAGGTTAAGGTGTATAATTCATGAATTGGGTATTATATTTTAATCCATACTTTAGATGCTAGGCACAATTGGCTGATATGGGCACAGAAAAAAATGACGGCGTGGATTCATACAAGCGCAAATTTTTCTTCCCGTGCGAAGTCAGAGCGTGCCGAAGTAACCATGTAAAAGATTTTCTAAAGAATAAATGCCTCATGATGGCTTCAGGCGCCTCGGCGCTTATCTCTTGTTGAACAAATCCACTCCAAGTGGATAAAGGGTACAAGTGGATAGTGGATAAATATTAGATTTTACTGCTTCATAATTGATCGACTCGACCAGGATTCCTGACACGCCTTTGCAGACTAACCGTACAGGTATCCTGGGCAAAAGAGTGACTTGTATGCGTCATAGGAGGCTATCTGAAGCAAACAATTGTTGCATTGTCTGATAGTAAATCTAATCTCTTAAAGTCTAAAGTCTTTATTAGAAGTGTCAAGTGCGTCGACTATACTAAACCTAAATGATATTATCTAGTTTTACAAGATAAAAAATTGTAGGTGTTATTGAATTACAAACGTATAATTGTAATTTTAATTGCAAATTCTCCTTCATGGGAGAGACCTATATCTTGCATTAGACTAGGGCATTATGTTATGTGTATGTATTGTGATAATATCCCTGGTTTAGCAAATAAACGACAACACATTTTAAAAATATAAAAGGGAACAAGTGAATATCTACGTTATTTATTTACCTGTAAGTAGTTTGCACTAAAGTTTCTCTTGCATTTGAATCCTTTCTTGTACTAGAAACCTGTATTTATAAAAATATTGAATTATATTATTATCTTGACAATAGTGACTAAGATTGATGTAAACTGGTGGTGCTGCATTACATTTAATTAATAGATTGAGATTTTTTTTTGTAAACGACTTACTTTACACGTTTTTAAACGTCTATTGCAGGACATAAAATCAAAAGCCTTAAGAAGAAATTTCCATAAATGCCTCTTTTCAAATTGATTAGCAATCGCAGTATCAGACAGCCATAGAATCTGCTGCCCGTAATCGATCTGTTTAATTTTGCTCTGGCATTTTAGATTTATTTACAAAGTTTGATCACCTCTCGCTTCTTACGATACCCACGGGAAGAGATGAAGTGGAATTATACTTACATCGATATTACAAGTCTAAACCTGGACTGTGAATTAATATATAAATACTTAAAATAGGCTAAATTGTTTAAGTATTTTCTGAGATAACATTGTATTAATTTATCTACGAGTATATGAAGTGAGAAAGCAATGCGAATTTAAAAAATAAGGCCAGCACTTCATTAATGAAATATTTTTTTAGTATTTAACTTACTTTCTCTAAGCTTGCACTCTTTAGCATTTCAAACTCAGTAAATGAGTGATATAAAAAAGATAACCATATTGCACAAATAATTCTCTTGAAGGTTATAAAAAATAACCAAAACTCCCTAAAAATTTTTGACAGCTGCTGTTTGTGACATTAATTAAAACTAATTTATTTTAAAAATAATTTCAAAAGTAACTAAATTCAATCCAACCAGTTATTTTCGGTCGTTATAATTAAATTTATATACTCTTTGGTAATAATTATCTTAGAAATGTTTATCAATTCTTTAATTACCAAAGAGTATATTATCACCTCGTTATATTATTTACAGAAACAAAATTGTGTTAATTAAACATTTATTTACTTTATTTAAAACTGCGATTCGGAACAAACGGGACATTCCACCGTTTTTGTGAGTTAGGCTCCAGTGGAATATCTTCGCCAGGACAGACACGTATACATGCTTTCCTTGCCTCGGTAGCATAGGTCAAGTCCAAGTCGTAACAAAACCAGTGGAATAATTTTGTAAAGGCGCATATTGTGTCTTCACGCCATTCCCAAATACAGAGGTAGAAAGAGGTAGAGACAATTAAGTCCTTTCGTTTTTAACTTCTTTCTACCTTCGACCGAAAATATTTTCGGGACAACGTGACAGGTGGTGAGCCCGTCGCCGTCCTTATGTTCAAGCCGACGATATAATTCTTACATGAGTTTTGAAAACCCAATGGTACGCGCCTGCCAACTGGGGATCGAACTCGGGTCTCTTGACTCGAAATTCCGACCACCCAACCAATCGGCTATCGTGACATATTTTTGGCTTAGAATAGATTTATGTAATACGAAGGTCTTAATTGTCTGGACTCGACCTCCGTCTACCCTGTATTGGGAATTGCATGAAGATATTTATTTATTTATTTCTTTAATCTATTCTTTTTTCATATAAAATATCTTTCTGTTTTTTTATAATCAAGGGTAAAAAAATAAAAGAAAACAGATGCACAGTGAATGAAAAGGACAATTGAAAACTTATCTAAAAATTTGATAGGTTGAATTGATCTTACGACCGTCGGCAAGTGAGACTGTCTCTGATACACTGTGCTACGGATGTACTCATCCAAATTAGCTAGGTGCTCCTCTCTTTTCAAAGAGCTTTAGTTTATTGATAGTAGTTTCTTGAACTATTATATAAATGCTATAATTTCAATTGCTATATGTGCCATGGCAAAGATAGCATTGATTTATAACACGGAGGAAATATGTCGGACGATAGCTGAAAATTTCCTGGGATTCGGTGTTTACTCGGGAACTTAGAAACTGACTCATCGTGACGTTATTCGTACATTTGTGTATACTAAAGATAAATATATTTGATAATAGCACTCGGTGGACGTGAAGTATACATTATTTAACGGAATGGTGTACTGACTAGTCGGTGCGTGAGCCAAAATTTTAAATTTAACGCAGTCTACACGAATTGATCGAAACGTAAGTATTGATTTGTTTGTGATATACTTCCTTTAAAATTGAATTTAAATTGAGTGAATTTGTCTTGAAATGCATTTACTCTACGAAGCTCGTTCTGTTGAGTTTTTATATGATTTTAATAAGACAAATTTTTATATTAACATTTAATTTGCGATCCAAGTTTATCTGGATTTAACAGAAGTGTATCTTTTTCGTGGCCATATCGAAGTAAATAGTAGTATTTTGCACTTCGTTGGACCCTCGAAACAACGATTCAAAAGCAGTTCAGTTTAAGATTTTTCCCAAAGAAACTATGAACCTATGCCAATGAAACTAGGAGAAAGCTTCCCAAGGGTATCGGTTTGGTATTATTTTTACCATCTAAATAAGTACCAGACTAAAATACAACTGGTTATGGCAACCCGCTTGCTAAGCGTGTCGATTATGGCATACTCGGGAGAACCCTTTGTCCTGCAGTGGACTTTAACAGGCCGTTATGATGATGAGACTGTCTGCCATATTAGTGATAAATGTAATTAAAATATTTTCAGCTATTTTAAGCATATCTATGTATTCATATTTATAAAACAAGTATATGTACAATACCTATGTACAATAATTTGTATATAGGTTTTTAGAAAAACCCATTGGTACGGCCACTTGAGGATCGAACTCGGGTCTCTTGACTCGAAATTCCGACCACCCAACCACTCGGCTATCGTGACATATTTTTGGCTTAGAATAGATTTATGTAATACGAAGGTCTTAATTGTCTGGACTCGACCTCCGTCTACCCCTGTATTGGGAATTGCATGAAGATATTTATTTATTTTATTTCTTTAATCTATTCTTTTTTCATATAAAATATCTTTCTGTTTTTTTTTATAATCAAGGGTAAAAAAAATAAAAGAAAACAGATGCACAGTGAATGAAAAGGACAATTGAAAACTTATCTAAAAATTTGATAGGTTGAATTGATCTTACGACCGTCGGCAAGTGAGACTGTCTCTGATACACTGTGCTACGGATGTACTCATCCAAATTAGCTAGGTGCTCCTCTCTTTTCAAAGAGCTTTAGTTTATTGATAGTAGTTTCTTGAACTATTATATAAATGCTATAATTTCAATTGCTATATGTGCCATGGCAAAGATAGCATTGATTTATAACACGGAGGAAATATGTCGGACGATAGCTGAAAATTTCCTGGGATTCGGTGTTTACTCGGGAACTTAGAAACTGACTCATCGTGACGTTATTCGTACATTTGTGTATACTAAAGATAAATATATTTGATAATAGCACTCGGTGGACGTGAAGTATACATTATTTAACGGAATGGTGTACTGACTAGTCGGTGCGTGAGCCAAAATTTTAAATTTAACGCAGTCTACACGAATTGATCGAAACGTAAGTATTGATTTGTTTGTGATATACTTCCTTTAAAATTGAATTTAAATTGAGTGAATTTGTCTTGAAATGCATTTACTCTACGAAGCTCGTTCTGTTGAGTTTTTATATGATTTTAATAAGACAAATTTTTATATTAACATTTAATTTGCGATCCAAGTTTATCTGGATTTAACAGAAGTGTATCTTTTTCGTGGCCATATCGAAGTAAATAGTAGTATTTTGCACTTCGTTGGACCCTCGAAACAACGATTCAAAAGCAGTTCAGTTTAAGATTTTTCCCAAAGAAACTATGAACCTATGCTAATGAAACTAGGAGAAAGCTTCCCAAGGGTATCGGTTTGGTATTATTTTTACCATCTAAATAAGTACCAGACTAAAATACAACTGGTTATGGCAACCCGCTTGCTAAGCGTGTCGATTATGGCATACTCGGGAGAACCCTTTGTCCTGCAGTGGACTTTAACAGGCCGTTATGATGATGAGACTGTCTGCCATATTAGTGATAAATGTAATTAAAATCTTTTCAGCTATTTTAAGCATATCTATGTATTCATATTTATAAAACAAGTATATGTACGATACCTATGTACAATAATTCGTACATAAGTTTTTGAAAACTCATTGGTACTGCCACCTGGGGATCGAACTCGGGTCTCTTGACTCGAAATTCCGACCACCCAACAACTCGGCTATCGTGACTTTTATATAAATACTTAAAATAGGCTAAATTGTTTAAGTATTTTCTGAGATAACATTGTATTAATTTATATACGAGTATATGAAGTGAGAAAGCAATGCGAATTTAAAAATAAGGCCAGCACTTCATTAATGAAATATTTTTTAGTATTTCAAACTCAGTAAATGAGTGATATAAAAGATAACCATATTGCACAAATAATTCTTCAAGGTTATAAAAATAACCAAAACTCCCTAAAAATTTTTGACAGCTGCTGTTTGTGACATTAATTAAAACTAATTTATTTTAAAAATAATTTCAAAAGTAACTAAATTCAATCCAACCAGTTATTTTCGGTCGTTATAATTAAATTTATATACTCTTTGGTAATAATTATCTTAGAAATGTTTATCAATTCTTTAATTACCAAAGAGTATATTATCACCTCGTTATATTATTTACAGAAACAAAATTGTGTTAATTAAACATTTATTTACTTTATTTAAAACTGCGATTCGGAACAAACGGGACATTCCACCGTTTTTGTGAGTTAGGCTCCAGTGGAATATCTTCGCCAGGACAGACACGTATACATGCTTTCCTTGCCTCGGTAGCATAGGTCAAGTCCAAGTCGTAACAAAACCAGTGGAATAATTTTGTAAAGGCGCATATTGTGTCTTCACGCCATTCCCAAATACAGAGGTAGAAAGAGGTAGAGACAATTAAGTCCTTTCGTTTTTAACTTCTTTCTACCTTCCACCGAAAATATTTTCGGGACAACGTGACAGGTGGTGAGCCCGTCGCCGTCCTTATGTTCAAGCCGACGATATAATTCTTACATGAGTTTTTGAAAAACCCAATGGTACGCGCCTGCCAACTGGGGATCGAACTCGGGTCTCTTGACTCGAAATTCCGACCACCCAACCAATCGGCTATCGTGACATATTTTTGGCTTAGAATAGATTTATGTAATACGAAGGTCTTAATTGTCTGGACTCGACCTCCGTCTACCCCTGTATTGGGAATTGCATGAAGATATTTATTTATTTTATTTCTTTAATCTATTCTTTTTTCATATAAAATATCTT
>JAGSMR010000008.1:12332500-12367500 GCA_029286605.1 Sericinus montela | reverse complement strand
AAAGAGAATGTATAGTTTTCAATTTATCTTCACTATTAATAGTGTAAAAGGTTTTGGAGAAATATTGATTTAAAAGTTCGACATCAATACTAGATGCTGACGAATTATGGGATGTTTTGCCAACTCCAACAGTTTTCAGAAACTTCCAAACTTTAAATGAGTCGCCGTTCTCGACTGACGAATGGATATGGCGTCGTTGTGCATCTCTACACAATGTATTACAGCGATTCCTGATTTTATTATATTTCCTTAAGTTCTCTTCCGATTTATTCTTCTTAACTTTGGACAATGCTGTATTCTTTTTAATATAAGTTTCTTCAACTCCTCAGTCAGCCAAGGAGCTGGTAAGTGCTTGAGTTTTACAAAATGTATTGGGGCATGAACGTTGTAAAGCTTAGTCAGTAATGAGCAGAAAAGTTCAACCTTGTGATCAATACATGTTGCATCCTCAATCACTGACCAATCAACATTTAAAGCATCTTCGCGCAGTCGTTCAAGGTTCATTCCTCCAAAATTACGTCGCAGAAGTGTTTTAGGTTTGAATTTAGGAGGTCGTAATTTATACGAAAGGTAAATACAATCATGGTAAGAGAAAGCATCAGCAGGACACTGACCATGCTTGAAGATTAGGCCTGGAGATGACACCATTATAAGGTCAAGAAGGGAAGGAGTGCTGTTGGGAAAGTTATGAGTAGCTGAAAGGGGTAGGATCTGCATATTACACGCATTTATTAAAGATTCAAGTTTTTTAGCCCGACTGTCACCTTTAAGTATGCAAGTGTTAAAGTCACCCATAAAGATGGAATGACTGTAGGAAGGGACTAATGACTCTATAAGGGCTTCGAAAGAAGTGAAATAGTTTGTAGAACTGGAAGGGCTATAGAAAACACCAAGTAGAACTTTAAACTGAGTCAGGAGACTTCAACAAGCAAATATTCAGCAGAATCAGCTGGAGGCGGTTGACATGACGAACTAACTATTTTAAAAGGAATATATGATCTTAGATAAATCGCAACGCCGCCACCTCCCCTGTCAATGCGATCATTTCTAATAAGATTAAACCCAGGGAGAGAATAAGAGGTAGAAAGTAGACAAGGTTTGAGCCAAGATTCAGAAATCAGAATAGCGTGTATATTTTGGGATTCAAATGACGCAAGCATGTCAGGATAATGTGCCGGAATGCTTTGAGCATTAATGTGAACAACGTTGAAGTTTTTCATGCAGTCTGAGAAGTAAGAATTAAGAGCACAATTGAGTGGGATAGAAGTTGTTGTACTGTGAAAACTTGCATCGCTAAGTGTCTCATCACTCGAAGACAACGATAAGAACAAATCACTATCAATACTAACGTTTGAGGATAACATAATGAAAACAATAAAATAATATACTAGTAAGTAAATAAAATAAATATATGAATAATAAATATATATCCTAAGTCTGAGAAGTATCTACACTTTAAACCACCAGCAGCATGAAAGAGAAGGCATATAACAAAATAAAAACAACTAAAATAACAATTATACATGAAGACAAAATCGCAGATTGCTTATATATATATATATATAAAAAACATTACAGTGTAATGCGATTATAAATCTAATCAACATTACCAGCATGTTTCAAGCTTAGGGTCAACAGTCAATATCCGGCCATAAATAAATCATAGAGTAAAATCTACATTGACACCATGGATACATTATGAATATGGCAACTTTTAATTAATCTATGGAGACCACTGACAGCTGTTATCTAATGTTATTTAGTTGACATTGTCAAAATTAATAGTCTAAACCTTTTTTTAAAGTAAACAAATACGCTAAGCTTATATTTGTAAATCACTAAAATGCTTCACAAAGGTATAAGTATTTTCAACAAATAAACAATATTTTTAAGAAATACATGGAATTTAAAAGAGAAAAAATAATAATATAAGACAAGCACTAAACTAATAAATAGTAAAAACCAAACCATGGCACAGTATCACCGAATAAATAACCTATTATTTCTTGGTAGGCTTCCTAGCCCGAGTAGTTACAGAGGGCTTTGGGGCTGTAGATGCCACCACTGCCATTGTCGACGTTCCTGATGCAGATGCCGGAACACTAGAAACTGTATCAGGGATGGCATTCACCTCTGCGACGGACACTACCTTGCGTTGTATGCCATTGGGCCCCAGTACCAAAACACACCCATCACGAGACCAACAGTTTGATACACCAAAACGTTTCCGAGCAGCAATAAACGCTTCATGGCGGCTCTTTGTCATAAACTCAGAAAGGGTAATACCGCTACCCTTCAATTTGGTCTTAGAAAACCAAGCTTTGTTACGGAGGTCTAGATCTCGAAACTTGATCAAAAGTGCACGAGGTTTATCATTATTAACGCGCCCTAAACGATGGCATCTAGTTATGGAATCCTCTGTAATATCGGACATATTGAGACGCTCAGATAATATCTTGCTTATGTACTGCGCAGGGTTTTCACCACAAACTTCTTGCACACCATGGACGAGCAACATTTTCCTCCTGGTTCTTACCTCCATTTCTTCCTGTTGCTTGCAAAGAAGCTGGAGCTGCAGCTGTAGATTTTCTAGTGCTGACAGTACAATGCCCTAAATGCACTAAACTGTGCATTAATATTTGAAGGAGGACTTGCTGGAATGGATGTTCTGACCTCCTTTTGGAATTCGTCCATACGTGATGTAAAGTTAATAGTAAGCTCTTCAATCGATTTCTTTAGCAGATCCATGTTTGACAATAAAAATTTATGAACAGGTACCAGTAGTGATGATGTAGTAAACTTAGTTTAAGTTGTTTAGAGAATGGAATATTATAAGAAAGCAATGCTGGTGGATTTATGTAATCATTGATACATTTTAAAACTTCAAATAACTGTATATATTGTAATAAAAGATTTAAATATTAACAGCGAATTTAAATACGTCAGAACACATTTGCGCCTACCCACCGAAAAAATGCATGAAGGTATAACAGAAATGGTTCGAAGTTGAGAGCGAAGCTTAAATTTACTATCGCCATAAGATAAAGCGTAGTGATTACCAACAGATTTCTATTTTAGACAAAGACAGCTTTGTAATAGTGAAGATAGGTATATGGCCACTGTATCCTGCACACTTTTCCTACAGAAAAACGAGAAGAGAGAATGAGAAGAAGAAGAGCGTCGTGACCCCCGAAAATAAAAAGAACTATTATGATAGAATGTCTCATTGCCCGTGGTTATACTGTCTCTATGGGCTTTTTAGACCGGAACAATACTCTTTCCTTCCCGTGTGTTTCGTGAGAGGCGACTAAGGGTAAAGCCTTGAAAATACCATTGGCTTCAGGCAGATATCGTAATGACTATTTAGAAATATACCAGAGCAAAATTCAGCACACTTGTGTCGGGAAGCAGCGATTGAGGTGCAATGTGTCTGGTAATACGATCGTCGATTCGCATTATTAGTGCAGCAATTATAGCAAACACTTCTTTGCGTAGGCATATGTCCTGCAGTGAACTTCAATAGGCCGATTGCTTTATAATTTTTGATTAGATTATTATGAATTAAAAGGTGATCTTAAAGCTTCTGAAAGTCCACTGCCGGGTATATACATAATGTAGTCTTTGGCATAATTACGTTACAACGTGCAAGAAGGTACTAGAATTCACAGAAAGTCTTGATTCTTGAGAGTAGAATAGGAAAGTTATTCACATACTTGTTTTATCTTTCCGAACTGGGGTAGTCAGAGGTCAAGCCATATTAATCAGCTTACTTGCTTACTGACTTGTAAAAGTCATATAGAATACAGAAAGGCCTCTCTCAAAAGAATTATTTCGCATAATCGACACGTTTAGCAAGATAATTGGTCACTACGATGACCTCGCATTTTAGATAATACTGCTGAGCACGTGTCTGCTTAAGAGTGGTTGGGTATTTTTGGGTATGGTCGTCCCACCATCTATATATATTGCTATTTCAAAGCTTTCTTGTTCTGTTTATATTTTTCACAAAAAATATTTAAAAAAAAATTCACGTAACATCTGAAAAAAAGTAATAGTAAATGATCTTTCTCTTCCTTACACAGGGAAATGGCAGACAGCGACCGCGTTGATTACCCTGATGAAGTAGAAGAAGTAAAAGAACCGGTAATGGAAGCGACGAGCGAAGCCAATAGTGAAGCAGTCCCCGAAAAAAATGCTGAAAATACAGTTGGAGGAGCATCGAGGAATATGATTTCTCTCCCAACAAATTGTCCGCCTGGATACAAAATGGGGGCGGACGGAGTTTGTCGAGAAGTCTTCAATTAGGAATAATGTAGAGTACGTTAGAGTTATTTTCTACATAATATGAAAGCGGTAAGAATATAATCTTTTTGGATGTGACGGTCTACCAGTGAAATTTTTTGTTGTGTACTTGACTGTTATTAATAACTGTGAGCCCGCATAATGTTTGAAGACTTTAGATGTAATTAAGACTAAGTTTAAAACTAAAAATTAGTATGTTCCAGTAGTGTTGTTATTGTTTCAATGCTGTAAGCATTGAAACAATGCTTACAGCATTGAAACTGTAAGCTTTTTAGATTGTAAGATAATATGAAAATAAATATTTTATCATTTGATTTTCATCCCTATGATTATTTTTGGAGTAAAACGTTTTTAAATATAACACCGAAACATATGTTAATCTTAAAACTATTAGTGTTAGTACGATTATGGCTCAACATTTGAGGGACCGTCTGAAGAGGAGGAGGAGGAAAACAAAAGGTTAAGATTTAAAGTTACTATGAAAAGTGAAAAAGGCGATGGATAACGCCATCTTTCATAAATGACCTCCGTGGACGGGTGATGTAAACACTGGTTTTCAAGGTGACCCCCCAGGTCGGGTCAATGTAGAAAAAAAAACCACTTTTTCTACATTTTCTCGAGTCTGGATGTTTGTGGTGACTTCTTTGTTTCCGATGCCCATACCACAAGTGCTTTAGCATCTTACATCGGGATCGGAGCAATATGATGTTGTTCCTACATATATGTGTGTATTTACATGTGTATTGTTCTGATTCCAAAGCAGCTAAAGCTGTTAGATGCAGGAAGATATAATACCAGTTTGAGTTCATGTTTTAAAAAAAATATGTTCGTCAAAATTTATTGAAAAACAACTTAAGGAGAAATAACCTGAATGATACCCTTCTAAAGCATTACCTGTCTACGGGTCCCAAATGAAAGTTAGTGTCTTGTTTACTTTACAAGATCTTATTGCATTAAATCACCAGTATGTATAACTTTAGAGTTTAGAGTACTTTTAACTTTTGTAAACAGTTTTCAAAGTTGCCTCTTACGATGACAAAAGGTAAAGGGTAGGCTGTTGATCGTTAACATGGGGGAAGGTTACCTGTAACCATCAACCATCAGGTTACACGGATTGACTAAAACCGACATTCTCCTTTTTCTTTGCTGCTTTTTTCCCGTGGGTGTCGTAAGAGACAAAGGTAAACAGTCTTGAATAACGTTATGGCAACCGATAGACGGCGGGATAACCATCTCTAAGAATATCAGACCGAAGATGGCCAGCAGCGTCAGAGGTGCGAGTGGTCTGGTGCTGCGATCGCCAATCCGCCTACCAAGCGTATTATGGAAAGGCCTCCCTAAGGGAGAGGCCTATGTTCAGCAGTGGACTTTAATTATGTATATACGAGTATGTATGGTGCTCTCAATCCTTTTCATTACATGTCACAACTCCGAATTATTGCACTATTCTAGTGATTCATGTGTCCTTGTATAAAGTTTCTATGAATCCACAGAGAGCCAGTTATTAAAGAAGTTTAACTTAAGAAACTTATTATTTCTTTTTTCATGCAAGTTCCCACTTCTGGGATATACAGTGGTCTTTACATTCGACTCACCATTCACTGATGTTTATTCGGGATATGTGGTTTCCCAATCGCCATCTTGGAGTCTAAGCCAACATACGATAATATGAATAAAATTATACAAACACTATCATGCATAGGGAAGACATCACGTAAGTAGCTTAAGCACATGTATTATGGAACCATAAACCAACCAAAGTACCACATACACCGAGACCCACGAAAATGTAGAAATAGTGTTTTCTACATTGACCTGTCCAGGAATCGAACCCGGGGTCTTAGAGCTGGCGACACCATGAAAACCGGTGTTTACGCTACTCGTCCACATATACTATACCCATGTATCGAGAAAAACAATCAACTCGGCTATTGTTAGTTTTTTCTTCCTTTTCAAAGAGTATTTGAAGAGAAGAACTGCCTAGTCATGAATATTTCTTTTTCCAATAATTAATTATCGCTGTAATTGCTGGTACTTCAGTATTTTTATCTTGTGTATTTCGTGATCCTTTGTTAATTTAGATAATTTCACTTTCTCGTTGATAAGGGCCAAGCTACCAATGAAAGTCAACAGATTTCTAATAATTAACGATCATTTACTTTAAAATACTCATACAATTACATAATAATCTATTTTTAAATAATTAATACTAAGTTAAAAAATTAAATGTGGTTTATTTAACCCCCACCTAAAATAATATGAAATTTTAACAAATGGAGCATCACTTTCGCAGGAATTCCTGGAAAAGAAATACGTCTGGTGTTATTAAGTTAGAATTTTAGTTCATGTAAAATTTTAAATATAAAAGTTATTCAAATATCAAATAGATAGAGTCTAAGTTATCGAATGATATCGAATTAAAGGTTTAAAATTGCGAACTCAGCATTATATATTGAACTGAAGTTTCTCGATTAAAAGAAAGATCCCTACCCAATCAACTATGATTTTTAGTATAAGTTTTAAAACCACTGCTGAACAAGGGTCTGCTTCAATGGGATAGGATCAAACCCTTTAGTGTTCAATAACACTAAAGTGTTCAATCCTATCCTTTTGAAGGCTAATCGAAATAATATTCGTATTTTTTATTACGTTCTGTGAAAGAGTCTGTCGCTGATGTGATATGGTCCTAATAAATAAATAACAATGTGTAAAATTTAGCAATAAATTCGCTAAGGACGGCCACTCCTAGAACACAATACGTTGCGGGCGATCGTCGACGTGCAATACGAGCCTGCAAAATTAATTGAGTATGTGATATTTTATCATTGTGTACGTAACGAATATGGCTTATTTATCAAGTACCTTGGTGTAGTAGTGTTGTGCATTCGAATAACGTCACTAGAAATCGACAGCTGTAAAGTGAAAAATGTGATATATTTAAATTAATTCATATAAATACTCTGAACCTGTAGCTCAAATATAAAAATAAAAATAAAAATAGTAACCTGTTACACGGATAACCATGTCATTATATCACGGATCAACCATCAGGTTACACGGATTGACTAAAACCGACACCCTCATTTTTCTTTGCCGTTTTCTTCCCGTGGGTGTCGTAAGAGGTGACAAAGGAAAACAGCCTTGAATATCGTTATGGCAACCGAGAGACGGCGGGATATCCATCTCTAAAAATATCAGACCAAAATAATTAGACCGAAGATGGGCAGCAGCGTCTGAGGTGCGAGTGGTCTGGTACAGCGATCGACAATCCGCTTTCGCAAGCGTGGCGATTATGACAAATCCTCCCTATTGGAGAGGCCTATGTTTAACAGTGGACTTTAATAGGCCATAATGTATGTATGTATGACGCTGTCAATCCTTTTCATTATATATCGTAACTCCGCGAGTTACTGCACTATTCTAGTGATTCATGTGTCCTTGTATAAATTTATGCTAGATTAATTGATCTGAGTTGTAATTTAACACACACATATGTGTGTATATACAATTTACTGTACGCGTCTCTTACCTTCTTCTATGCATTCAAGAGCTTTTCTAGTAACCTTACGTATACGCATTCTTATCAAAATACTGTGAAAAGAATTGATTTTTCCATGCAAGTTCCCACTTCTGGGGTAGACAGTGTTCTTTACATTCGACTCACAATTCATTGAAACTTATTAGGAATAAGTGGTGTTCCAATCCTGTGTTCCAGTCTTAGAGACCAAGTGACATCACAATACAATAAATTGGTGCACGCATCTGTGGGAGGGAGGGTGGTGCTCTTCTTCTCTTCGGACCAGGCAACATATACCTTTTATATTTGCGTGCGGAATGTTGCGAAGTAATTTTTTAAATCACAATATTACATAACAGTCAACTCGGCTATTGGTCGTTACATAATGTTACATTAAAATACGAAACATTATCCAAAATGGAAATGGACTTCTCAAAGAGTATTTGGAGAGAAGAACTGCCTAGTCATGAATGTTTTCTTTTTCAACAATTAATAATCGCTGTACTTGCTGGTTCTTCAGTATTTTTATCTTGAGTAAATTGTTATCTTTTGTTAATTTAGATAATTTCACTTTCTCGTCGATAAGGGCCATGCTACCAATGAAATTCAACAGATTTGTAATAATTAACGCTCATTTACATTAAAATACTCATATAATTACATTAAATACAGTTTATTTAATCCCAACCTAAAATAATATAATCTACGTAAATTATAAATAACCAAGCGTTGCGTAAGCTTTAACAAATAGAGCATCACTCTCGCAGGAATTCCTGGAAAAGAAATACGTCTGGTGTTAATAGGTTAGATTTTTTAACGTTACGATACAAATCTCATTGACATGTAAATAAAAAAGATATTCAAATATCAAATAAATAGTTTGTAAGTTACCGGTTGATATCGGCGTAAGAATTTACCACCTCCTTTTTTCCGGTCGGTGTCGTAAAAGCCTTGGAAATGGCATTGGACACTAATAGCAAGATAACCAGATCGCAACGAATGCCAGGAACTATATAAATATAGTATTGCAGCAAGGAAAAGGCTACCTACATCGGTGGACGGTAGTCAACATCGTAACTTATGTGCAAAAATATAAACGACGTTTGTAGAAATAAGAAGGACTGGAACACATTAAGGACAAATTATAAAACTATTATAAGCACTAGAGTGTAGAGGTTTGTTGAATAACGCAGGAGCATGCCATTTAGGAATTTTTATTTGCTTAAATAATTGTAATTAAAACATATTTTTCTCAACTTTTAAAGAGATTGTATGTTTCGAAATTAACAATCTAGTTAGTGTTTCTTTACATTAATATTTTGCAAGAAAAAAACCTCGAGGGATGACGTCATATGATAACTACATTTATCAAAATTTTTATCATAAACAATATGTTTTGCACTAAGCTCACATACACGGCGTCAGCGGAAGCGGAGCGGCGGCGGGGTGAGAGACTGGGGCGACGGCGGGACAGCTGCGAAGATTTATTTTTTTGAAAAATAAAAATGGAGGATGTTCTTCGACAGCCCGTATAAATATTATACGTATAAAATTTTACAGTATATTCCGATTTCGTAACTTTTTTTTTATTGGGTAGCATATATTTCGAAGGATACTCGTAAAATAAATATATATCTTTACGCACATTCCAAACAGTTGTTACACTGCAATTTAGTGACAGAAATAGGGAAAAGTGTGAACAGACCCAGACTCCTTGGTAGAGAAGGAGTCTGGGTTCCATTTCCGGACGGGTCAATGTAAAATACCTCTTTTTCTACATTTTTCCGGTGTAACAACAAACGAAGTTACTACAAACACCCGGGTGTTTGTAGTAACTTCGTTGTTTCTGATTCCGTCACACATGTGCTTTAGCTACTTACTTTTGGATCAAAGTTATGTATGTAATATTGTCCCTATTTATGTAGGAGTATTTTTAGTCTTCAAGCAACTTGTACACTTGTTTAAAAATCAGATCTTGGCTCATCTTTATACCTTTTTATTTACTTTCGCACTGTATATTTTTTCACCAATCGTTCTTATTTTTCGTGTCGTATAAAATAAGTTCTTACCTTAAAATAAGTTTCCATAACACCCAAGCGAATAATATTCGAAGAACCACTTCTAAAATACCCAGATTTTACATTGTTTTTGTTACTAATAAATTTAAAACGGTTTTTTCAATTGATTTATAAAATAATAAATAAATAAATATAAGATAGTCACGATAGCCGAGTGTTCAGGTGGTCGGAACTTCGAGTCGAGAGACCCCGAGTTCAATTCCCAAGTGGCAGGCTCGTACCAATGGGTTTTTCAAAAACTTATGTACGATTTAAGATTGTAAGATAAGATTCGACATACCATGCTTTTAAGATTGTAAGATAACATGAAAATAAATATTTTGTCATTTGATTTTTATTCGTCTGTCTATATTTGGAGTAAAACGTCTTTAAATATATTTGGTATACCACCGAAATATATAATCTCAAAACTATTAGTAAGATGTACATGGTACATTAGTAAGATGAACACGGACAAGACTAAGGTCATGTTTAACTTCCATGTCAGACAAATGCCGGTTATTGTTGAGAACACAATGCTCGAAGACGTTGACGAATACGTATATCTGGGACAAATTGTCAAACTAGGTAAGTCCAAACTTCGATCCAGAGGTCAATCTGCGAATCCAACTTATTTGGGCACTGTTCGGGAAATTACGCCATATCTTTACGTCAAAAACCATAAAAGCAAAGTATGCAAGTAGTAAGTAAGACTCAAAGTTGCTCAGCGGGCTATGGAAGGGGCTATGTTGGGTGTTTCTTTGTGTGACAGAATCCGCAACGATGATGTCTACAACAAAACTAAAGTAACCGACATAGCCATAAGGATTAGTACGCTGAAGTGGCAATGGACCGGCCACATAACTCGTAGAACGGACAACCGTTGGGGAAGAAAAATTCTCGAGTGGCAGCCTCGTTCTGGCAAGCGCAGTGTAGGACGTCCCATCACAAGATGGACTGACGACCTGCACAACATTGCGGGAAGTCAATGGATGCAGGTGGCTCTGGATCGTTCTTTGTGGATATCTTTGGGGGAGGCCTATGTTCAGCAGTGGACTTTTGATAGGCTGCAAAGAAGATAAAGAAGAAGAAGTTATAAAAACAGGAAATTATGGAATAAATTTCTTTCGCTTATATTTTCTTTTAGATTGTATTCTCTCTCTCTCTCTCATCTCTTTTACTTAAATTTTTTACTTTCAAATTATGTTATACCTTTTTTTCAAATATTTTATCTTACCTCCGAGACTGGGACATGGCAGCTATGGCAGCGGCCAAGTAACAAGCGGCCACACTTTATAAGGCTTACTCAAATATTGAGCCACAGACCAAAGGTTTAGGTTAACCTCCAAACTTGTATTGGGGAGATAGGAGCCGAGAATGGTAAGAAAGGCGGCTTCAAATCAAATGTTTTGGCGGCGTTTCTCTCAGCTGATCGCTCTGCCCGAGAAAGAGTACCAGAGATATGATACTTGAGTACAGCATTGTTAGATGAGTCTTATACCATTTATTCTCTTGATCATTCCCCGTCAGTAGGGTATAAAACAGTGACTGTACGCACAAGAGGGAGGACAAAGAAGGACGTGAAATAAATGTTGCTTTCTCAGAAACAAAGTTTGAGCAAAATTATAACCGCTTACACTACATTATTGAAACTTAAAGACAACAATTATAATCATTATTACTTTGAAAAAACTTTTTTGATCGTCAATTTTTGTAATTTGTATACAATACAGAGAGTCACGGTAGCCGTGTAGTTGGGTGGTCGGAAATTCGAGTCTAGAGACCCGAGTTCGACCCCCAGGTGGCAGGCTCGTACCAATGGGTTATTCAAAAACTATATGAATTATATCGGTGATTTGGATATAAAAGACGAAAACGGGCTCACCACCTATCACAATTAAATCCCTTCGACCCACCTTCCACCGAAGATTTATAATATAATAATAATATTTTACAGTGGTAGAGCCACGCATCAGCTTTTGTTGTTGCATGAATGGGCCGGCTCGACCGGGGAAGTACCACGACCTCACAGAATACCGGCGTAAAGTAGAAGTCGAACTTCTGCGTTTCGTCTGGTGAGTGCAGGTAACCGGTAGCCCACACACCCCCCTCTCCCAGTTCTGGAAAGAGGGGGGGGGGGAACACTAAGGGAGGCAAAGCATCTACTATGCCTCTGATATTGCGGGTGTTCATGGGCGGTGGTAATCACTTACCATCAGGTGAGCCACCTGCTCGTTTGCTTCCCTTTTCTATAAAAAAATATAATATAATATGTTTAAATATAATTTTTTTTATTAATAATATTTATTTATTTATGTAATACAATTAACTAAATAAAATTTTCGTACAATGTACAAATGCCATGTGATACGTAATTTATGCAAGCAAAAGAGCATTAAGGAGCAAAATTTAGAATACCTTGTCAGTATAAGTAGTACTGACAGTTCCGCTACTACTGACGCTATGGGTTGTGTTATCAGACGAATCCTTTTCGGGCGGTTCGTACATTTGCGAATGTTGCGGTGTCTGAAAAACAAATTTCTTAGTCGTACTATATAAAAGCAAAATGGTAGCCTATAAATTCTCTCACATTATCATTTTGAAATAAAGGTAAGGAAACCACCATCTCCACCATGGTCTTTGAAATAATATAGTTTTAATTATTATATCTACATGCAAGTTTACTGTGTATTCGTTTACTACCGAATTCGTGGTATATACATCCTTTGCTTTTAACAATTTTAGTGCGGCCTGGGGTCGAACCAGGGTCATACGCATTCTAAAGTGCGATCATAGTGCAGTGCTGATCATGATTCTAAATAAAAATATTGCTTTATAATATTGCGATCTTAAAGGGGAATATAGTAAGCTTATTCAAATTGTAACATCCATCAACTGGTGATCGCAACTGACTATTAAATTGACGATGATATTAAGACGATTATATATTATAATTTACTCTTAATTATTTAACATACTACACGTCAACTTTTGCTGTGCTTCTGTGTTTCGGGTGCTTGGTTGAGGAGGGTAGCGGTATCCGAAGCACGGTGCTCCGCTGGCCAACCGCAGGTAGTAGGGGGCCCAATTAGTGAACTAGCTACTTATGAAAGGCTGCCCCGCCAACTTGCGAAAAATCCCAGGGTGGCTCCATCGTGCCGGTTAGCGACCAGGAGAGAGGACTCGATGGCGATCTCTGGGGAGGTTCGGGCGTCCCCGCAGTCTCCAAATCAAGCTCCCATAGGCACACAAATTTTTTCGTGTCGTTGGGTCATCAAAGTAATCGTTGCAATGCCTCGTTCAATTGCCATCTTCCTTTCCTTTTCACTCCTTATCATTTATGAAAAGTACCAAAAAGAAAAGTAAGGTTAAACAGCGGTTGCACGAGCACCTTGAAAGTGCACCTTTCTAACATCCGAGGATTGCAGATTGGATGTCCGTTAGATGTGGCGTACCTTGACTACCCAGGGTTCTCGTTGGAACACAACTTTTACCTTCGTGCCGGAGTCTGTGTGTACGTCAGTAATGACACCTGCTGCCAGCGTCTCCGTCACCTTGAAGGCCCCACTTTTTCAACCATTTGGGTGTTGGTGGAAACATGTGACGATAAGATCGTTTATGCATGTGTTTACCGATCGCACAGCGGTAACCAGGAGACAACTCGGTTATTCTAATATCTAAGTGAGGCCGCTGATATGGCCCAGCATCGGTACCCTTCCGCACAATTAGTCTTTCTGGGAGACTTTAATGCCTCTCACCAGGATTGGCTGTTCCCATACCAGAAGACTGACCATGCTGGGAGGGAAATGAGGAATTTCGCCTTATCGCTTAACCTCTCCCAGCTGGTAAAGCAAGCCATTAGGGTGCCAGACGTTGAAGGTCATACAGCCAATTGTCTAGACCTCCTGCTGACCACTGATCCTGACAGATATGAGGTAGAGGTGGCTTCTCCACTAGGAACCTCTGATAACTGTCTGGTGAAATCTGTATCGTCTTACACGCCAACAGACCTCGACCTACATGGTACTAGGCGAGTGTGGCGATACAAGTCAGCAGATTGGGATGAGATGCGACACTTCTTTGCATCTTATCCTTCGCGGCAGGTCTGCTTCTCTTCCCGAGATCTATAGAGATGCGCGGATGCTATAACTGACGTGGTATGTTTAGCTATGGAATATTTTATTCCCTTTGCTGATGTACCCGTTGGTGGCAAAGCTTGCCCATGGTTCAGCGCCGAATGTTCCCAAGCTGAAAAGCTTAAACATTTGGCGTAACTCTCATGGATTGACGCTCGAAACCGTAAAACTCCGGATGTCAGATCCAAGAAGAGAGCCTTTAATCTAGCCGCCAAGTCTTACAAAAATGTGTTGCGGATGGCTCGTTTCGAACGCATTAGGCATATTGACGCGAAGCTCTCTGCTTAACCATCTGGCAGTACAGCTTTTTGGTCTCTTGCCAAGGCTGTCGCGACGAGTTTTTGTAAACCTTCACTGCCTCCGCTGGTTAAGCCCGACGGGACATTGGCTCATGCAGCAAAAGAGAAGGCAGAACTGTTCGCGCCTGGCAGCAACTCACGCCTGGACACAAGCAACGCAGTTCCAACTTCCCTACCTCTCTGTGGTACTTTAATGTCAGAGGTGCACATTACTAACAAGGAGGTCCTCAAAACGTTGCGACATCTGAACGTGAACAAAGCCAGTGGACCTGATGGTATACCAGCCATAGTCCATAAAACCTGTGCCCCGAGTTGTCTCTTGTATCGCCTCTCCTTAAAGACTGGAAAAGTGCCCAAATCCTGGAAGCTTGTTAACGTGCAGCCCGTGCCTAAAAATGGCAGCCGTGTTGACCCTGTCAATTAACGACCTATTTCGATTACCTCCATACTCTGTATGATTATAATGATAATGATAATTTTTTTGTTAAAACATGTGTAAAGAAAGCTGTTACATAATATTTAGGAGTAATGTCCAACATGTCTTTGCCTTGTGTGGCGTACAAATACTAATTATTTCAAAATTAGAACGTCTTGTTAGAATATCTTGTCTTACAAATTCATGTCAATAAATAAATTAATTTATGTGAATAAAAAAATACAGAGAATCAAATAGTCAAAAGTAATAAGTTTAATATTAAAAATAAACAGTTTAATGGATTATCGTACGTCATTCTTGAAATCAAAAATCTTAAATATCATTCTTCAATTGTCAAAATCTTCATTAAATTTATCATTTAAAAATCGTTAATATGGTAATAACATTTTTCAATCAGGAATATTCGGAGTCTTTGCTTGAAATTTTTCATGTTCAATTCTTTTATGTTTTTTGGAAATTTGTTATAAATAATTGGAGTCATGCAAAAAACACTCTTATGCATAACCGCAGTTCTGGCTCTGCGAATGCATAGTCTTGTATTGTCACGTCGATTGCGATTGTGAACATTTGATAACTTCTGAAATTTATTTGAATTACTCTTTACAAACACAGCAGTCTCAAGTATGTAAAGTGAAGTAAGCGTAAGTATTTTAATTTCTATAAAATAACGTCGGCAACTATCAATTTTTCTTAACCTAAATATTGTCCTGATGCATCGTTTTTGTGCTTTAAAAGCTAATTTTTTATAAGTTGAATTTCCCCAAAAAATGATGCCATATCTCAGTCTTGAATCAGCCATGCCATAATATGCCGTTAATAACGAATCACAGTTTAATAATGAAGATAATTTATGAAGTGCGTAAGCAGACGTATTTATTTTCTTAGACAGCTCTTCAACATGCTTTTTCCAATTCAGCTTCGGGTCGATGATTAAGCCTAGAAATTTCGTAGCGTCAGTTTCATTAATTAGTTGATTTTCATACATTATGTTCAGGTTTGTATTTGAAGGTAATTGATTAAAATGCATTAAAATCGTTTTCCTTAAATTAATCCGTAAGTTATTGTTTTTTAACCATTCAATAATTAAATAAAGTGTATTATTGATGTTATTGTAATATAAATTTTTATTTTTGCAATCCATTGTCACTGTACTGTCATCAGCAAAAAGTGTCATTTGATGATTTGTAGCATTAACAAGGTCATTGAAATAAATAATGAATAATAGGGGGCCTAATACACTGCCCTGTGGTACTCCGTAACGTTTAGTTCGTTCATCAGATTTATATGCATATTCCCGTTTATCGCGATAATTTACTCGATGGATTTCATTGTACTGCTTTCTGTTGTCAAGATATGATGTTATTAAATCTAATACTCTACCTCGTATACCATAATGGTTTCAATGCCTAATCAAATGCCTAAGTCATATCGCAGTATAAAGCGCAAATTGGATTTTTATTGTCAACGTTTGTCATAATAACATTTAAGAAATCATAAATTGCCATATTGATTGTCATCTTATGCCTAAAACCTTTTTGTGCGTTGGTTAAAATGTTATATTTTTCAATAAAGGAATAAATTTTCTGATGCAGAAATTTTTCGAAAATTTTTTCGAATATCGATATGAGGGCAATTGGTCTATAATTTTCCATACAGAGCTTATTTTCTTTCTTGAAGAGTTCAGAGTCAGATGGTGAACTTGGTGTCAAGAACATAGTCATAGTCTTTGAAATTTTAGTTCATTTTTCAAATTTGTTGGTTGAATTTTATCTAATAAGAAATTTTTGAATACACATGATATTTCTCTCGGATTCGTTATTATTTTATCATCAATTTTATTGATGATATGGTATCACTTGGTAAATTTTGCTTCGTATTTTTAATTATTTGCAATGTAGCTTTACTTCCATTCGTCGAAGTTTTAATACTATAATCTTTTTGAGCTCGTTGTGTAAGTTTTATAATTTTTTAAGCTTTTTTGAATAATCTTTAATTTTTTTATTATTTACAGTAGGTTTTAATCTATACATCCATAACAACTCCCTTTTCTTCTTACTGCAAATCTTTATACATCGTGGTATCCATTTTGATTACTTTTTTGTTTTATAAAGCAGAAATCATTAAAAAACTTAAAATTTTCTAGAAAAAATTCCATTAAAAAAAAATCCATTAAACCAGGAATGGTGAATTTCTTAATATCTGGTAGTTCCGTAAACCGGTGTCCTTTTTTTAACCAGTATGCAAGTGCCACCTCTTTTTTGAGTTGTTCTGTAAAAACATACAGCTAAGTTATAGTTGGGGATGGTTAAAAATTTCTCGAAACCGGATATGATGAAATGTTCTGTAATGCATATAACGTCAATATTAATGAGTTTTTCTTCTAGTTCATTTAAAGAAATTGTCAATGCATCTGATTTATTTAATTGACCTGCAATATTTTGATGCAGGATATGCAAATAATTATTAATGAAAAAACTGATTTATTCTTGGTTCCAAGTTCAATATTGTGTTACGATTGTCATTTTGTATTAACTCCTCATTTGATATATTGACACTATTTTCTATATACCTAATTAACTCTCTTAAGTCTTGGAACACAGTATTTATGCCAATGTCCTTAATACGTCCTGTATGGTAGTCAAACATACGATAGTCATAAGTTAAATTCGAGTTTGAGTCAAGGAGATATGCATATTGATGTATTAAATTATCCAAGTATAATAAATTGTTAAAATTCTATGTTCTTCAATTAAACATTTACGTATTATGTTTACATTTAAATGTAGGCAGGCAAATTATAATATTAGTATATTTAATTTCTTTCAATGTATTTCTGATGTGAATAATTAAATTATATAGTTTAATAATTAAATAGTTTTGTGTAGAATTAAAATCATCTTCGCCTATTAATATTCTTACGCCTATGTTTTAATTTTTATTCAATGTTTTCTAAGGTATTAATGAGTCTAGTGTGTGGCTTTAAATAATGACATACTTGAAATTTATCATATGCCAGGTTTTTCTGTGCTATTGATAATATATTATTATTTTTGCTACTACTTAAAATACAAACTTTATTTTGTTTACTTGCGGGTTTTATCTTTTCAATATATTTTAACTGAGGCTGAGTTGCAAGTGGCGATATGATTTCTACATTATCTTGATTTTTAGATACATTACTCATATTTAGTAATTTTGGAGTCTGAGTCTCTTTATCTGCTCTTTGTTGTCCGTTATTAAATTTTTTCTTTTTTGTTGCAGGACTAGTTGCAATTTTTTTCATTAATACATTTGTTTTTAGCAGCTCTTCATTAGATCGTTTGAGATCCCTATTTTCTGAAGAAAGACACTCAATTTTTGCATGAGCACTGTTCAAGTCAATAGAGAGTTTTTTTATTTCCTCCTTTAATCTTTGTATATTATTTATATCGTCATCGGATATATCAGGTAAGCTACCAGTGGTGTCATCTAGCGTACCCGCGATGAACGAACCTTCGTTTGTATTATTGGAATCGGATTGTAATGCGACGAAATGTAATGTTTTCTATAAAGTTCATCTTTGTTTGATTGGGTAAACTAGCTATGACATCTATCGTTCGAATGTGGAGTTTCTAAATATCTTATAAATTTTAAATTTTTGAACTAACTCATTCACAAAAAGTTTTTAGATTAGGAATCGAACTCTGGTTTAAATATGTTGTTGATGCAAAATTCAAATGTTGTACCTCACGGCTATGTATACAACTAAAGTTTATGATGAAATTAAGTATTATAACTGTCCTTAAGTAATAGTAATTTGTTGATATGACTAATGGTGAAAGAATTACAAATATTCACAGCAATTATTTTGTTTTAGTTTTTTACACTTGTGATATAAAATAATAAAAAATATTGCTATTGTCAGTTTGTGAATAACTAAATATAAATTTCACCCGTTAATTGATTAAATGTAGCACTTGTAACACTTTTTTTATACAAATTGGATAAAGTATTTATTTGATTCATTACACTATTATTTATGTCATGTCATTTTGAAAACACTAGCACATATAGTTCACATCTTTAGTAATTTTTTTTCAGACAACTGAGTTTGAATGAGTTAATCACTTTGTAAAAATTAAAATATTACACAGCAAACTATTTAAGTGATATCAGCGCCTCACGCGCGGGTAGATGACCACTCGCCTATCGTGACTTATTGATAATTTCTAACTTCTTATGGAGCGTATATTGAACTCGCACCTCTTGGCATACCTAGAACATAACGATCTCCTTAGCCATCGACAGTACGGGTTTCGCCGAAATCGGACTGGGGACCTTCTAGTTTATGCCACACTTCTATGGGGTGAGGCCCTCGAGAACAGAACAGCACTCGCGGTTTCGGTCGATGCCTCAAAGGCTTTTGACAGGGTTTGGCATGCTAGCCTTATCAATAAGCTTCCTTCATATGGTATATCCCCTGAACTGATAGCCTGGATAGAAGACTTTTTGCGGGAACGGTCTTTACTGAAGCTGCTCGTCGGAGGCTATGGCGATCAATGCCGGAGTTCCTCAAGGGTCTGTTCTGTCCGCAACTCTCTTTCTGCTGCACATAAACGATCTGCTCGAGCCCGGGACAGCTTCTGACCCTATATAAAGCTCAGGTCTGGTCGGCTGTAGAGTACTGCCACATATGGGCTGGAGCTCCTAAAGATCAACTGGCAGCCTTGGACTCGGTGGAGAGACGGGCCAAGCGGCTAATCGGTGATTCTGACTTGGTTACTACCAATTTGTCCAGTCTCGAACACAGACGTCGGGCGGCCAGTCTCTCGGTGTTCTACAGGTTATATTTTGGAGAGTGTGCGAAGGAATTACATGAGTTAATTCCACCTTTCCCTTTCCATCATCGGACAACAAGACGCACGGCGGGTTTCCATCCTTTTGTTGTGGTTATACCTTGCATTCGGACGAAGCGTTTTGCTTCGTCGTTACTAGCATAATGGACTGGAATAATTTGCCTGCATCAGTCTTTCCGTCCGATTACAATGTGGGTGCCTTCAAGAGAAGAGTGAATAGGCTTTTTCTAAGCTATTGTGCCTACCAACAAAAATTACATCGCCACTTACCGGTGGAATTGTAGTTAAACGCTAGCTTATACTGTTTAAAAAAAAAGATTTTTATTTACTAAGTTGAGTTATCAGCGTTAATATTAGTTACCCAACCAATTCACAAGTTATCTATTGCAGTAGAATAAAGCCAGCCATTCCACGCAAGACATATGATTTTTGATAAGTTTTATTTGACATGAACTTTGGTGTAAAAAAAGATTCGATTTACGTAAGAAAGAAATAACATAAAAAAATTATGTTTGTAGTTTGTGCGGTGCACGAATGTATTTGTTGGATTGGCTTCTGATTTTGGTTCAACGTTTGCGACATTTGATACGTTCGCTGATACTAAAATAGCAAAAATGAAAATGTATTTTGTCATTATTGTACAACTTATTTTACGGACTACACCGAATATTAAGTCATTTCTCTGATAACAATCTCCGCCAATACTTTACTTCTTAAAACGATACCAGAATGGGATAGGTAACTAAATGAAAATAATATGCTGAGCATTCCTGGCGTTCTTCATCATTAAATAAAAAAAATGTATAATCGTAAATGTTGAAAACTGTTCTGGAACATTGAGATACTAAAGTCGTTCATTGAGTCGGAATTACAAAAATATGTTTTATTTATAAATTGAGAAAATGAAGAATTTTATCAATAAAAAATACTCCTTGATTGATCAATAGTTGATGAAACAAAGTTTTTTTGTTTCTTAAGTAATATTGCACAAAAGCATTAATAGTCAGTAGGTTATCCATTCGTTTCGGTGGAATACGCTCGGTTTTGGAGCTTCTCCTGGATGTTTGTGAAGAAAGCTGCTGCGGCGCTAAACTCGGAGCTTCGGAGCCAAGAGGTGGTGATCGCGTTGGTGACCTTGATTGCCTGGCTTTCTTCATCTGGTAAGAACAAGAATGATGAAGAATTTTGTGTTTTTGATATGTCATAATTTTTAAAGTGTTTACATCATGATTTTACTAAAATTCAAATGAATCATCGTTTGAAGGGTACATACATAGACTCAGTGAAATAACAGGCTACAAGGCGTTCCAAGTTACACATCAGAGGTAATAAGTAATATCGCATACTTGCAGTCCTTGGGCTACGGAAGCCTCATACCACCTGGGGAAGGTTAGATCTTCTTTCGCCCAAATTTTACATAAATTAGGTATTAATTATATCGTGGGTTTGCATAAGCTTTGCATGGTTTCGATATAAATTTTTGCTACTTTTTATGAAGGTTGCTATGGTTAATGTTATTGCTAATAAATTATAATATTGACATCAAACACTTAAATTTAATACTAATTTTTAATTACAATATTTGGTTATAATATTAGGTTATGATATGTACCTATGTATCGTAATACTGTATCCTACCTAGGGTCATTCACTGTGCAGATATAAAAAGTTGTATTTTATAGCATTATTATTGATACTGCCTTGACATAAAACTATGCACTACTAAGTTCAATATAAAAGGGATTTTATTCAATAAACCTTTCGGCGATTTTCGAAAAATTCACTCATTGTTGGAAACGCTTTGTCTTTATCTGCACCAAGTCCCTTTAACGTTGCTGGCAAAGGAAACTCCATCTTCGGGCCTTCTCATTTCCATTTTATCGTTGTCGATTCCCCGTAAAGTGCTTGATTAAAAAAAAAAATTAACGTTGTTGAAAAATTGCAGTGTTCTTATATTCAGGCGGTATTTATAAAAAATTAAAGAAGTAAATGGCCAATATATGAAAGAGAAACGGATTTTGGAAAATATACATCAAAGATTGATACAAATTTGTTGCTCCTTAGTAAAACAACTATCTTCTTTCTATCAATCTGAATGTTCAGTTACGCGTGTGAACGTTTTTTTTATAGATTGATTTATTTATTTATTATTAAACTTTTAAATAAATGTGATATTAAAAGGTTTTTATGATTTCAGATACATTTTTTGTCAATCGTGGTAATATTGTATTCCGGAGCTTGTCAACTGTCAAGGAATAAGTATATTTCTTAAATATTTGGAAAAACCTGGGAAGTATTTTAATATTCATGTAACATTCAATAATTATGTCTGTATTTCAAATATTACTTTTACTTTTAGTGCGCTGTACGGCATGCCTACATCTGATCAAAGGTCTACACTCTGTGGTCCGTCCTAACTGATTGGAAGCGACGCAGCAGAACTTAGCAACTTTAAGTTTATTTAAGATATAATAATTAGTTTATGAATATCGCTCCTACCAACTCTCAACCGGAATTCCTACAATGTCGAAATTGTTCGGACGGTAGGCTTTTTAAAGGTAAAAGAGGCTTAAATATACATATTAGACGTTGTCATCCACAGTCAATTTCGGTTTCACAGCCTCCCGTCCCCCTCTCATGGCACAATCAGAGATATTAATCAAACCAATTTTCAAAATTTTTCGGACCAAATACATTATTACCACCGTAATGTACCAATACTTAGGAGGATTCCTAGAGGTGCGAGGATGCAGCTAGCTAAAGCTTTATCAAATACCATTCAAAATTGTTTTACTTTTAACACTGTAACTAGTTGGCAAAAATTATTTTACTTTGCATATTTTCATTTTCATGTTGACAAAACGGGACGTAAGTCAATTACGTCCCAGCTTAAAAACAAATCTTTTCAAAATTTTGATTCACCGATTGATACATCCATAGCTCCAAGACCACACAATTTTGATTTAAAGAAAGTTGTCGAGTCTAAAGTTATGGATGGTGATTTAAAAAACGCATCGCGTATTTTATTTTCAGACGATATCCTGGCGCCTCACAATGCGGACACCCTTGAAAGCTTACATCAGAAGCATCCTAAGGCCAATTCCTCCTTGCTTCTACCGTCGCCTCCTGATCCTTCTTATCAGCCATTACAAGTTTCAGAAAAAGATACTTTAGAGGCAATTATGTCTTTCTCAAATGGCTCTGCCGGCGGCATTGACGGAATTACGCCTCAACATCTGAAAGATCTTGTAAGCGCGTCCGCCGGTGACGCCGGCCGAATTCTTTTGGGCGACATAACAAAATTAAGTAATTTTATGCTTTCTGGCAATGTAAATCCAAATTTTGTTAAAATCATATATGGAGCAAGGTTATGTGCCTTTAAAAAAAAGATAATGGTATCCGCCCTATAGCTGTTGGTTCCACTTTTAGACGTTTAACTTCTAAATTAGCATGTAGGCACATAACCTCCGATCTAAAGTCAAAATTTCAGCCTATTCAGTTAGGCTTCGGTAGCAGAGGAGGTTGTGAGGCAGCTGTACATTCAGTGCGTACTTTTTTAACGAATTGTCAAACAGATGTTCTCTTGAAAGTTGACCTTAGGAATGCCTTTAACTCCCTCGACAGATCAACCCTGCTGAAGGAGGTTGCGAAACATACCCCGGAAATTTACCATTACGTTTGGCAATGTTACAGTCAAAACTCTAATTTATTTTACGGGGCCCAGCATTGTTTAGTTTGGGAATTCAACCGATTATTTCAAAGTTGAAATCCAAACTCAATGTTTGGTACCTAGATGACGGAACCCTAGGAGGAAAGCCAGATGACGTGCAAAATGACCTTCAAAAAATTATTCAAAATTTTAAAAACATTGGCCTTGAATTAAATAATACTAAATGTGAACTTTTCATTCCTGACCGTTTGTCTTCTCATAGACACAGTTTGTTTCAAAATTTTAACAATATATCTCCTGGCATTAAAGTAACTGAGGCGGATTCTCTTTACCTCCTTGGAGCGCCGTTATTTATAGAGAGTATGAAACCTCTTTTGAAAGTAAAATTTGATCAATTTTAGAACATGTTAATAAACTGTATATTCTAAATTCTCATATAGCGCTTACTATTTTAAAATATTGCGTTCTTGTTCCTAAATTTACTTATTTACTCCGCTCGAGTCCAGCATGGAAATGTTCTGATTTTTTAAAACAAATTGACCTTAATCTCAAAATAGCTTTGGAAAAATTCTAAATTTATCTTTAGTCTCATCTAGCTGGACTCAAGCTACTTTACCTGTTAGATTTGGAGGTATCGCTATAAGAGAGGTTTCAAATATTGCGCTGCCGGCTTTCCTTGCCTCCGTACATAGTGTTCATGATTTGTCACGTAAAAGTCTTAAGAATGACTTGGACTTGACCTTTGCTAACGAGGCAAGAGAAGCATGGTTATGTCTCTGTCCCGGCGAGGATATTCCACTGGAATCTAACTCACAAAAACGGTGGATATCCCGTTGGTTCAGAATGTGCAGAAATGCTTACTGAACAATTTTCACTGTGACAGAGACCGCGCCCGCTTTCTAGGTGTTTCGACAAAGGAATCAAGTTACTGGCTACATGCTTTACCATCAAGTAACCTTGGTACATTACTAGATAACGAAAGTTTACGTATAGCTGTAGGAATACGATTGGGAGCATCGATTTGTCAACCACATCGATGTCCTTGTGGCAGCGACGTCGACGAGTTAGGCCTCCACGGACTTTCATGCCAAAAAGTGCCGGCAGACTGTCTCGTCACGGTTCCTTGAATGAGGTCATCCGAAGGGTTTGTTTCCATAAATATTCCATCGGTTTTAGAGCCTTGTGGAATATTTAGGAGGATGGTAAGAGACCCGACGGCTTGACTTTAGTCCCTTGGGAGAGAGGCAAAGCTCTTGTGTGGGACGCAACTTGCGTTGATACATTAGCGGCCTCTCATATCAAGGGCATTGATAAGGGCCGGGGCGGCATCAGAGGCAGCTGAATCGGGTAAATGGCGTAAATATGAGTCTTTGAAAGGAGACTATATATTTGTTCCATTTGCCGTAGAGACAATCGGTCCGTGGGGTCCCCGCGCGATGCAGTTTCTAAAGGAATTGTATCCGCGACTTATCGTTGCCGCTGGTGACAAGAGGGCTGGTTCTTTTCTCGCTCAACGGTTAAGTCTAGCCATTCAACGTGGAAATGCAGCCAGCGTTCTTGGTACCATGCCACGAGGAGTAGGGCTCTACGATTATAATAGTTTTTAGTTAATAAGTATTGTAAATATTAACATAATTTTTCTGTAAATAAATATGTATTTATTAAACTTCATATACATGAAAGTGAATATAGGCGGATTTAATGCCAGAGGCATTCTTTACCAGCCAACCTTTATATGGTGCAGAGATGAAAAGAAGTAGGTGTTATAACTGGCGGACGAGGAAAAAAAAAAAAAAAAAAAAAAAAAAAAAAAAAAAAAAAAAAAAAGATAATGGTATCCGCCCTATAGCTGTTGGTTCCACTTTTAGACGTTTAACTTCTAAATTAGCATGTAGGCACATAACCTCCGATCTAAAGTCAAAATTTCAGCCTATTCAGTTAGGCTTCGGTAGCAGAGGAGGTTGTGAGGCAGCTGTACATTCAGTGCGTACTTTTTAACGAATTGGTCAAACAATGTTCTCTTGAAAAGTTGACCTTAGGAATGCCTTTAACTCCCTCGACAGACAACCCTGCTGAAGGAGGTTGCAGAAACATACCCCGGAAATTTACCATTACGTTTGGCAATGTTACAGTCAAAACTCTAATTTATTTTACGAAAATCATTTAATCGACTCAGCCGTCGGAGTTCAGGGTGATCCACTGGGGCCCAGCATTGTTTAGTTTGGGAATTCAACCGATTATTTCAAAGTTGAAATCCAAACTCAATGTTTGGTACCTAGATGACCCTAGGAGGAAAGCCAGATGACGTGCAAAATGACCTTCAAAAAATTATTCAAAATTTTAAAAACATTGGCCTTGAATTAAATAATACTAAATGTGAACTTTTCATTCCTGACCGTTTGTCTTCTCATAGACACAGTTTGTTTCAAAATTTTAACAATATATCTCCTGGCATTAAAGTAACTGAGGCGGATTCTCTTTACCTCCTTGGGCGCCGTTATTTATAAGTATGAACCTCTTTTGAAAGTAAAATTTGATCAATTTTAGAACATGTTAATAAACTGTATATTCTAAATTCTCATATAGCGCTTACTATTTTAAAATATTGCGTTCTTGTTCCTAAATTTAATTATTTACTCCGCTCGAGTCCAGCATGGAAATGTTCTGATTTTTTAAAACAAATTGACCTTAATCTCAAAATAGCTTTGGAAAAAATTCTAAATTTATCTTTAGTCTCATCTAGCTGGACTCAAGCTACTTTACCTGTTAGATTTGGAGGTATCGGTATAAGAGAGGTTTCAAATATTGCGCTGCCGGCTTTCCTTGCCTCCGTACATAGTGTTCATGATTTGTCACGTAAAATTCTTAAGAATGACTTGGACTTGACCTTTGCTAACGAGGCAAGAGAAGCATGGTTACGTCTCTGTCCCGGCGAGGATATTCCACTGGAATCTAACTCACAAAAACGGTGGGATATCCCGTTGGTTCAGAATGTGCAGAAATGCTTACTGAACAATTTTCACTGTGACAGAGACCGCGCCCGCTTTCTAGGTGTTTCGACAAAGGAATCAAGTTACTGGCTACATGCTTTACCATCAAGTAACCTTGGTACATTACTAGATAACGAAAGTTTACGTATAGCTGTAGGAATACGATTGGGAGCATCGATTTGTCAACCACATCGATGTCCTTGTGGCAGCGACGTCGACGAGTTAGGCCTCCACGGACTTTCATGCCAAAAAAGTGCCGGCAGACTGTCTCGTCACGGTTCCTTGAATGAGGTCATCCGAAGGGCTCTTGTTTCCATAAATATTCCATCGGTTTTAGAGCCTTGTGGAATATTTAGGAGGATGGTAAGAGACCCAACGGCGTGACTTTAGTCCCCTAGGAGAGAGGCAAAGCTTGTGTGGGACGCAACTTGCGTCGCACACAAGAGCTTTGCATACATTAGCGGCCTCTCATATCAAGGGTACTTCGATAAGGGCCGGGGCGGCATCAGAGGCAGCTGAATCGGGTAAATGGCGTAAATATGAGTCTTTGAAAGGAGATTATATATTTGTTTCATTTGCCGTAGAAACAATCGATCCGTGGGGTCCCCGCGCGATGCATTTTCTAAAGGAATTGTATCCGCGACTTATCGTTGCTGCCAGGACAAGAGGGCTGTCTTTTTCTCGCTCAACGGTTAAGTTCAATCATTCAACGTGGAAATGCAGCCAGCGTTCTTGGTACCATGCCACGAGGAGTAGGGCTCATTATAATAGTTTTTGTAGTTAATAAGCATTAAATATTAACATAATTTTTCTGCAAATAAATATGTATTTATTAAACTTCATATACATGAAAGTGAATATAGGCGGATTTAATGCCAGAGGCATTTTTGTACTAAACAACCTTTATATGGTGCAGAGATGAAAAGAAGTAGGTGTTATAACTGGCGGACGAGGAAAAAAATACATTACGCATTTACTTGAAAGCGATCTTGTAACGAAAATTCTATAAATCTGTTGTTTACATACTTGGCAAATCATCGTTTCTCCTCTGCGGTTGCATCATCGACATTTGTTGATACATCTGGTCTTTAGGGACCATAAAGTGTTCGAGATATTTTAGGAAATCTTTATACGTCACATGATTCTGCAATGCAATCAAGCAGTTCAATGTAAGAGGATGTTCCGTTACGTGGTACTGTGGCACGGTTTTCTGGGACATTATTGACTAATTTTCCTAATTGAGTTCCGATAAGTACATTTTGTTATTTCTTTACAAAGTACTGTATCTCGTTCCACAGAAGAAAATAATAAAGCACGGATTAGCAGAATCGCAGTCTTAAGGTATTGCAAATAATTTTTGACACAATTTACAATTAGTGTAAACATTAACAATTATTTAGTTATCGAAGTTTAATTTCGGGCAGGATTCGAACACAGGCTGCTGACACTTACCCAAATCGATTGAAATTTTTAGCCTTGCAAAAAATCATCCACTTAGAAGCTTTGGCGACATCTATCGAATATTATACAGTTCGCGTCTCAGAGTTTAAAGACTTCAAGACAATATTATTATTAATTTGTAATTTATTGTGCGCCGTAAGCTATGCTTAGCCCTTGATTATTATTTAAAAAAAAAAAATATTGGAAGATATAAACTATCGGTGGAAGGTGGGTCGAAGGGACTTAATTGTCTAGACGACTAGACTTCTGTCTACCCCTGTATTGGGAATTGCGTGAAGATATTTTATATTTTTTTATGAAACAAAATGCATATACATTCACAACAAATACCAAGATATGTTTCTGTTATAACTTCTATGAATAATGAATGTTATTTCAGCACCTTTTCTTCACCTATCCAATTTCTTTCCGCGGGCTCGGTGAGACCAAGAACATCTACCCAATGATAATAGTTCTTTGAATGGTTACCATACCAATATTTTAATATTACATATCTGTAAATAAAAATATAACAAATGATAGAAATAAAAAATTCAAAATCTAATCACATTTTCAAAAGATTTTAAACACTCAAATTCGTTTGGTTAAGTTGTGCGGGTTCGAATCTCACAAGGGAGCAAACATTTGTGTGATGAATATAAATACTCCAGTCATGTTTATAATTACAAATAAATATTGATCTATACTAGGTATGTACCTAGTCAAGTCATAAATTCTGTTACATGTTTAGCATAAAATAATTAAAACAAGTTTATTCATTATGTAACTATTTATATACCAAAATGAACTTAACAAAACATTGATTCTTATAACACTAAAGTTTATTCAAAATGACCTCCGTGATTTTGAATACAGGCCTTCAATCTGTGCGGCCAGTCGTCTATCGCAGCACGAACGAGGTCCATGTCAATATCGGCGGCTGCCTTAATCAAGGATGTCTTGAGTGACTCCAAATTGGGATGAGGCTTAGAGCACGCCTTTTCCTCCAACTGTTGCTATATCTTGTAATCTAACGGATTCAAATCTGGACTGGAGGAGGGCCAGTCTTCGTGCCCGATGAAGTCGATTTCAAGCGCCGCCAGACAGTCTTGTGTGCTCTTCGCTCTATGAGCTGGCGCCGAATCTTGTTGGAATACACAGTGCCTGTTATTGAACATGGTATAAGAAACAGGTTCCACAAGGTTCGTCAGGACTGTATTTTGATACACAACTGCATTCGTTTTTACACCTTTCTCGCAAAAATGTACCTCTTTAAGGCCCCAATAAGATGCTCCCAACCATGCCATGAGCGAGGATGGAAAATGACCTCGTTGGACACGCGGAATACGGTTGCTCGCTTCTTCACTACTGTGTGCGTACACCTTATCATTTAGTTTGTGGTAGCTCTGTTCTACGGTAAAAAAATTTCATCCGAAAAAAGAATTTCCCGATATTTTTTACCCGCGTACCGCTTAAACAAAGCGCGGCATCTCTTCAGTCTCAGCTGCATTAGACGAGCATTCAAATAATGTCCTGTTTTTCTTCGATATGCCCGAAGCCCTAAGTCTTCATTTAATACCCTTTTCACTGTGGTTCTGCTTAACCCCATCAGAAGGGCCAACAGTTTCTGCTTATGTTTGGGATTTCTCTGAATTCGAGCCTTCACAGCTTTTATCACTGCTGGAGTCCTAACAGACCGAGGGCGAGCACTTCTTGACCTGTCATCTACACTAGAGTCTTCATTGTATCGTTTGATGGTACGATACACGAATCTTTTGGTAGTATTCTAATTTTTCAGTATGTCAAAAACTTGAATTGGCGCATAACCGCAACGATGCAACGCAATAACTGCAACACGGTCTTCTTTAAGCGTCCACTCCATATTTAAAAATGAGTAAATTTCTAAAAAGTATGTAGTTTTACTGTCATGAACAATTCGAAATTAGAATTTAATAAACTTTTTTGTGGCCCGCACTGTAAAAGAAAAGTTTTTACTGTGTGATAGTACTTATGACCTGAAAGTGTATATTGTCCGGCACTACGACGGCAACATGCTCACACCCTGTCACGTAGTCCCTAATATGCTTTAGTTAAAGTGGGTAGAAATGACTTAATTGTCTATAACTCTGCCTAACCAAATATTGCAAAATTGTATAAAGATAAAAAAAATATTAAAGTATGATGTTATACCAGTGATACATGTTATACATAGATGAAGATCAGTGTACAATTTTCATATTATGGCAAATCGATATTGTTTTAGATTATGATGTTGATCATCATAACAGAAAGCTATTTGTTATTATTGCGTGTATTGTTGCCCCTATCTCTGGAATTTGAATACCTACGCAAGCCCATCGTCCACCATCTGCTGTACTTCAAGTTCATTGACGATCTCGAGAATCTTAGCATTATCAGGGTTCCTTTTGATGTCCACCAGCTGCCAGGGGGAGATGAGACAAAACCGTATGCATCGCATTATGTCAACTACTAAGCGGCGTCGCGATGGCCAATTTCCGTACAACCACCGTAATACAGCCATTAGCACTTCTATTTTACTAGGAATAAATATTTACATAATAGTCTAAATTTATTTAGTTTCTTACACTTTCTTATAGTTTAGTTAAAAATAAGAAGTATTTGGTTGCATTTTTTTCGAAATTAGAGACACGAGTAAAATTCATAGAGGATGGCATGTTCGATGAGGTTTAAGAGAGGTATACACGACAGGGTCAAAAGGACTAAAACTTTTAGGGAATGCGTGAAGTTATAATGAAACAACAAAAACAAATAGATTTAAACAAAAAACATTTATCTACTTCTTATAACAGAGGCTTCGAGCTTTGTTTTATAAAGGTGTCGGCAGTGTCTTAAAATAAGGCTTTCCTTGTAACGCATATGTAATTCGATTTGAGAAATGTCATAACTTCTTCTGGCTCTAACTCAAGAAAGTCCCTAGAAGCGACTAACGGTATGAAAAATCGCATCACGCGAGGAACCTTAAACTGAAATTAGGTTAGTTAATAGATTCAGGAACTTTTCCGATGTTCCTGATGTCCGGATAAAGATGTTATCTTAAGAATAATTTAAACTTTATTGAAATTCGGTGTAAATAATGAGAATATAAACAAAGACAAAATCTTTTCGACATAGAAACATACGTTTGACTTGTTAAATAATGATGTTTTTATTTTGTTAGAAATTTTCCACTATTTTGTATGGAAGTTGTACTGACGGATGATCTTTTCAAAGTTACAAACCCTTTTTTAACAAAGAATAGTCTCAGAGCTATGTTATGTTATGTCGTTATTTGATTGCAGGTTATGTTTATTTTTAAACAGAACTACTTTAACACCTCTCCGGCCAGAGTTGCAAAGCATAGGGAGCATGGCGAAGTGCACTACCAAAACTCCTCTTCTGTCCGGGCTTCAACCGTACAAGTTAAGGAAACAGTGCAAAGGTAATGACGCAAACAGTCCCTCCACAGCCAAAAGTGTTCCATGCTACACGTTCTTGATTCTCTAGATTCACCTTTGGTGTTCACTAAGTACACTAAGCCCTCCGTTAGGACATGTTTATTTAAAAGTAAATATTTCTCATGTTGTTAAAAATAGAATACAATAATGTGTACCATTAAGTCCAATACAGGCGTTATTCCTTTAGAGGTTCTTTCGATTGGAATTTTTCTTGGGATTCTGAATCGTTTTCGTCTATCTTCAAGAATTATTTATTTTTATTAGTATGAAAGCGGTACAAAAAGAACTAATTATTAGGCATGGAGAAATAAATACAAACAAAACTCTTTTCAATCCTATTTTCAGGTTCTCCGGCAGTTTTACCCTCAAATTTGACTTTCACCTTCGCTTGAGTTGGGTCTGCCAATAGAACTCCAACCGTTGAAGATTGAAGTACAACCTACTGCAATCCTTTGTATGCTCATTTCATCTGTACTTTATAAACTAAAAATACAGTTAACTTGCGTTATAAATGTTCTGCATTTTAATACTTAAACTATTTTATTAACATGCCTCACCTTGAGTTATCAGCACATGATGACATATTGTGATCCAAATCATATTCGTTAGCAGTTGTTTTTGAAGTGGGTTCTGGAGACATATCTAATTTCTTCATAACCTTTCTAATAGAGTTTATGGCTAATTAATTATTTAAATAAAACTAGTTTAGATTTACTTTTTCTAAGATGAATGTTGTACAGTGTTTTATGATAATGAATAAACTTACTTTCCTTTATTGTTCCATGGCATATATCGTTGTTCGATGAAATATTTTCCGTATATAATTTTACAAGTGTCTCCAGAACAATTGCGATGTGCTATATGGTTTTGATGATTTAAAAATCTACTAGAATTCTTAATAATTAGACTTTATTGGCTGACTTATTAGGCTGTGAAACAGAGCAATAAATTACATTCTAAAATATTATCATGATATGACCTTATATTTGAGAGTTGAAGAATAGAAATAATTACCTCACCATTTTAAAAATGCTCCGAACTCTGAACGATTATACATAGAACAATATTATAGCAAACTTATAGTAAAGGGATTATAAAACCATGGATTTTGAAGTTAAAAAATTTAATACTTAATTGAGTCTAGTTTTTACATAAAAAAAAAAAAAAAAAAAAAAAAAAAAAAAAAAAAAAAAAAAAAAAAAAAAAAAAAAAAAAAAAAAAAAAAAAAAAAAAAAAAAAAAAAAAAAAAAAAAAAAAAAAAAAAAAAAAAAAAAAAAAAAAAAAAAAAAAAAAAAAAAAAAAAAAAAAAAAAAAAAAAAAAAAAAAAAAAAAAAAAAAAAAAAAAAAAAAAAAAAAAAAAAAAAAAAAAAAAAAAAAAAAAAAAAAAAAAAAAAAAAAAAAAAAAAAAAAAAAAAAAAAAAAAAAAAAAAAAAAAAAAAAAAAAAAAAAAAAAAAAAAAAAAAAAAAAAAAAAAAAAAAAAAAAAAAAAAAAAAAAAAAAAAAAAAAAAAAAAAAAAAAAAAAAAAAAAAAAAAAAAAAAAAAAAAAAAAAAAAAAAAAAAAAAAAAAAAAAAAAAAAAAAAAAAAAAAAAAAAAAAAAAAAAAAAAAAAAAAAAAAAAAAAAAAAAAAAAAAAAAAAAAAAAAAAAAAAAAAAAAAAAAAAAAAAAAAAAAAAAAAAAAAAAAAAAAAAAAAAAAAAAAAAAAAAAAAAAAAAAAAAAAAAAAAAAAAAAAAAAAAAAAAAAAAAAAAAAAAAAAAAAAAAAAAAAAAAAAAAAAAAAAAAAAAAAAAAAAAAAAAAAAAAAAAAAAAAAAAAAAAAAAAAAAAAAAAAAAAAAAAAAAAAAAATCCATTAATGCCTCTTTTCAAATTGATTAGCAATCGCAGTGTTAGACAGCCATAGACTCTGCTGCCCGTAATCGATCTGTTTAATTTTGGTCTGGCATTTTAGATTTATCTCAAAGTTTTTTCACCTCTCGCTTCTTACGATACCCACGGGGAGAGATGAAGTGGAATTGTACTTACATCGATACCACAAGTCTTAACCAGAACTGTGAATATAAATACTTAAAATAGGCTAAATTATTTGAGTATTTTTTAAGATAACATTGTATTAATTTATCAACGAGTATATGAAGTGATTAGTAAGCAATGCGAATTTTAAAAAAATAAGGCCAGCACTTCATTAATGAAATATTTTTGATGTGAAACATCTATAGCCGCACGTAAAACCGATTTCTGGCGTGGCGACGCTTTCCGTGGCGACGGGTCGCCAAACAATGGCTTACGTATATCGTGTTACGCAATTTACACCCTATTACCTGAGAGTTAAGGTTCATAATTAAATACTGAAATCCTTTTTATTTTAGATTAGTGTACCATTGTTCATTGGATTAATCATATTAAGATTTAGCAATTTTTGAAAAAAATCTAAATACTCAGGAGCGCTCTTGTACTCTTGTTAGAATATCATAAAATATTATTAATATTGACAGATGTTTTAAAAAATGCTCCGAACTCTGAACGATTATACATAGAACAATATTATAGCAAACTTATAGTAAAGGGATTATAAAACCATGGATTTTGAAGTTAAAAAATTTAATACTTAATTGAGTCTAGTTTTTACATAAAAAACAAAAGGTATATAATAAAATATCATTACGACGAGAGGTACTGTTTTTCTGCAAAATAAAAAAACACCATAAATTAAACAGAAATCTGCGTATTGAAAAAGCAAATTGTTTATAAGCGACATCTAGAGGATTATATCAATAATAATATGTTATAACAACATTACTTTGTCATGAATTTTAAGAGTTTCAAATCGTTTCGCTAGATGTCGCTTCAAAGTAACATAAAATACAAAACATGTATAGGCTCACTGTAGTAATATTATCTTTTATGCATATTACTTGTACACACACGATGTTTCACATCTGCCAGGCGTCCCATGACGGCTCACATTTTTTTTTTAGTATTTAACTTACTTTCTCTAAACTTTCACTCTTTAGCATTTCAAACTCACTAAACGAGTAATATAAAAAAGATAACCATATTTCACAAGTAATTCTCTTCAAGGTTATAAAAAATAACCAAAACTCCCATAAATTTTTGACAGTTGCTTTTTGTGACATTAATTAAAAGTAATTTATTTTAAAAATAATTTCAAAAATAATGTAATGCTGAAGTGCATCTATATTTAAATATAATAGTAATAAAACCAGTGGAATAATTTTGTAAAGGCGCATATTGAGTCTTCACGCCATTCCCAAATACAGAGGTAGAAAGAGGTAGAGACAATTAAGTCCTTTCGTTTCTACCTTCCACAGAACATTTTTTTGGTGATAACGTGACAGGTGGTGAGCCGTCATAAATCTTTATGTCCAAGCCAAAGATAAAATTCGTACATAAGTTTTTGAAAAACCCATTGGTACGAGTCTGCCACCTGGGGATCGAACTCGGATCTCTTGACTCGAAATTCCGACCACCCAACGACACGGCTATCGTGACTTTATACTGTGATTTTTACATTATACAAGGTATTTGATATTTGATTATGAAAAAGTCACGATAGCCGAGTGGTTGGGTGGTCGGAATTTCGAGTCGAGAGACCCAAATTCGATCCCCAGGTGGCAGGCTCGTACCAATGGATTTTTCAAAAAACAATTTATGTACCAATTAAATTGTTGGCTTGGACATAAAGACGGCGACGGGCTCACCACCTGTCACGTTGTCCCGAAAATATCTTCGGTGGAGAGTGAGTCTGTGGGACTTAATTGTCTAGACTAGACCTCTGTCTACCCCTGTGTTGGGAATTGCGTGAAGATATTTACTTTTTTTAC